>SNQJ01S0012449.1:184218-203109 GCA_010110895.2 Picea sitchensis
GCAAAATCAACGATCCATATCTCAAGCTTGCTTTAACGGCTGTGATCAGATCACGAAATCGCATATCGCGATTTCGGGGTTTTCGTTGTCGAGTGAACAGGACATTTCAAAGTCCCGATCCCCGATTCTCCGATGGGTTAACTCTCTCGCAACTTCTACAGATCTGACGGCCCTCGTTCTTTCGGGAAATTTGAATGAGATCCTACGGTCACGGACTCTTATCCTCCCGATTATTGTTGCGCTGCTATTCATTGCTATTGTCATCACTGCAACCCCAACTGTACTTGCCATCAATGACAAGTATACGCTAATTTGCTTTCTGTTAACTGAAATTGCCAACATGAACTTACCAAGAAGTTGGGTCTTCGACATGAAAACTCAACCCCCTATTATCCATAGGCCAATGGCCAGGTTGAATAATTCAACAAAGTTCTCACTATTATGCTTCTAAGGATGGTGGGAATTCACAAGTCAAGTTGGCACACGATTCTATTCTCAGCATTATGGACCAATCGGACATCTGTTAAGTCTGCCACGGGGTTCACTCCTTTCCAATTAGTATATGGTATTGAAGCAGTTTTGCAGATTGAATGTGAAATCCCATCTTTGAAACTAGTTGTCGAACTTCTTCCTAACACCTCAGCTGAAGAGGAACGTATTTTGTATTTGATGCAATTAGACGAAACTCGTTATGATGTTGCCTTAATCATTGAAACTCAAAAAAAGTGTGTCAAAGCTCAATATGACAAGCATGTCAAACCACGTGTATTTTTCGAAGGTGATCTAGTTCTCTTTTACGAACAAGATCATGATTTACTAGGGGTCGGTAAATTCGAGCCCATGTGGCAGGGTCCTTATATTTTGACACAAGTGTTGTAGAAAGGGGCTTATGATCTGGTAGATTATGATGGAATTCCTTTGAGTGAACCCAGAAATGGGATTTACTTAAAGAAGTACTATGCTTAAAACATGTTTTGCATGAGTGTTGTGTATTTTTAGTGTATCATACTCTTGTGTGTTTTTTCGTTTTTGGTTCCACTTTTTGGCTGCTTACCTTGCATTGTGTTTTTTTTTCTAATGTCGGTGTCTTCGTCACCCTATATCATCTTCGTTCATGGCGCTAGTCGTAGTACTCAAAACTTAACATCTATTGCTTGAGCAATCTATGCACCTACAAATGAATTGATCAGTCTAGATGGAGTTTGCCTTGGTCTTGCAACTAATAATATCGTGGAATACAGTGCAGTTATCGAGTTGTTAACTGACATTGTTTCACTTGGAATCTGTCATCTTATTATACGACTTGATTCATAGTTAGTAGTACTACAGTTGAGTAACATTTATTCCATCCGAAGTCCTACTTTGTTAAGGGTATATTTACAAATTTGACTCTTGGAATAACATTTTGATTACATTGAATATCAACACATTCCAAGATGTCTAAATACATTAACAGATGCATTGGCTAATTATGTGTTACATAGACATTTGAGTCATTTATAAACTCGATCACACTTTTTACAAAAACAAGTAAGCCGGTAGGAACTTTATATTTATAACGATAAAAGTTTACAAAAAGTATTTGTTTGAAGACCAAAATATCAAAAATGTGAAGATCGTGGCTTCATTTACAAAAAGAATCAAGGATGTTGCTCGCTATAACAAGCGATTGCTCGTGCTACTCTATGGAGCAGTCGAACGATAGATGCAAATACGCCCACTGTGTGATGTTGATAATGCCTAGGAATCTCATCCATCGTGGTATCAGGGACATGCCTGGTTAGTCCCTCTAGGTTCTGTTATATAACCTCGAGATCTGCGGAAGCTACCCCTGCTATAGAAACTCTCTCTCCACACCTCTGGATGGGAGATGATCCCAGCGGACGATAAGGCCCCACATCTGCATTGTTGAGGGCACTCGATTAGTCATAGGATAAATAACACAAAAAACATTTTATAGAATTAAAATATCAAAAACATTATATAAACAAAAATTTCCTTCTTACCTATGTCCCCCAATTGGAACCCATTAGAAAGATCTACATCTGGATCCTCACGGAAATCTACCCCATCATATGCATAATCTTCCACCATGAACAGTTGATTCCTCGGCCATTGGAAGAAAACATCGTCATACTTGATGATGGGAACACCACCATGTCGAGACATAAGATCCACCCACCTCTTCATCTGTGGATCATGTGGAGTAGGTATACCCCACTCCACCTGCAGACGTAGGACATGAACTCTCTCCAGAAATAAGGACACCAAAATGGACCCATATCCAAATTTCTTCAACCGATCGTTTCGACACTTGGTAAGTTATTTTTTCATGTTTTTCAGGACCCCCTCACACCAGTTGAAGACTCTGGGTTCCATGCACTCTATCGCATACTGAAAATGGCTCTGCAAAGCCATATGGGGAGATGCACTCCTTTCCATGTGAGTAATGGTGTAAAGGATAGTCCACAACGGTAGATCCCAGAGATCTTTGATGGCTACCTTGCCATTGTGTTTTTCGTTACGTGGCACACAATGGTGACGAATGTAGTAATCCATAGGTTCACCTCCACCCTTGTTTCCTGAGAGCGATACCCGTGAACCATGGCAAGACAATCCTGTCAGTAAATAGATATCCTCTATATCTATTGTGAGTGTATGGACACCCACGCGAAAGGCTTGTTCATTCACATCCCACATTTGAACCAAATACTCTAGCAGCCTCAACTGGGCTCTCATGCCCTAAATCCTGAAAAAACTTTAGCAACCCACATTGTCTTAGAGCCATAACTCTCCTCGGTTCATTCCCGAGGAAATAATCCTCTTCTTCATGCTCTCGCTCATGCCACTCGAGCATCTTGACCAAGGAAATCCTGCCAAGGAACAACAAAAGAAGATTAGAAACATAGAAATTCTTCCCTCGGGGTTTTTCTAGTTAGGTTTATCTTTTTAAATTTTTGGTTGTGGTTATCGTAGGGTTGCGCATACACGTAGAGTGACGACGTCGCACCCTTCCTATAGGGTCACCTATGATGATGCAAAATCGTCGCAGTTCACGATATAGGGCACCTGCGACGATCTCAACGCGTAGGTAGCCCCAAAAAAATCGACCCAACACACAAATTTGACCAATGAAAAAAAAAATTGAAACCATGAAAAGATGAAGAAGAAGATTACATGTTTGACGGAGATGGTTTGCAAAATGATCCACCACATGCTCCACAATCGACAATTGAAATTCAGAGAGAACAAGGGCTTTGGAGCACTATTTGGGTAAATTTGCAAATGAAATGGTAAAATAGTATTTTGGGCCTATTTTATTGTTTTTTACCATTGTTTATTTCCAAAATTATATTATTTTTATATTTTATCCATGCCCTAAACTCTTAACAACTTGGAAAAGTGTTGACTTTTGCAGATTAAAAGGTCTAGAGACAAGACATTGGAACAAGGGTCCACCTCTTTTTGTTTTATTTTTTCAAATTTTTCTTATGTACAGATCCTTTTAGGGTTTTTCAGGAAAAACTTCGAGCAGAGTCTTAATTATTTCTCACGCTTGTGAAACCATGAGAATGTAATCGAGTAGTCTTTTGTCATTTTTTCGAACTCACATTGGTAATATGAAAAACAAAAACGATGGAGTATCCTTTAATCTATTTTCAAGCTCCCTAAACATGAAAATATGGCTGAGCGACCTTGTTCTTTTCACGTTCGTAAAAGTATTTGAAGAAAACGTCTGATGAGCAGTAGGTTATCTCTTTTTCGGTCTCGTCAGACTAACTTATGAAAAATGACCTGATAGATTTCTCTTTAAGTGTTTTTCAGACTCTATAAAATTGAACAACCCCTAAGTTTTCTTTCTTTGGACTCGTTAAACAAACATTGAAAGAACCATATGGGATCGAACCACTCCTTCTTAGGGTTCTTTAAATATACTTCGAGTGACTCATCTGAAGGATGAGCTTACATATACAAGCATATGTTATCCTCCTCAATCTTGCATAAAAATAAAGAGGTACTCGCCGAAAATGGTGGGGGGGAATTGGGAAAGAAATGTGTCTCTGTGTTTGTGTTAGTTGCAGTAATAGTCGCCCTTGAACATGACACCCCCCTTCAGCATTGTATCCGGGTTGGGAAATCCATTTGCCTCATGTTTTACCATCCATAAGTTTATATGTTGGATTCATCCTTGATTCAATGTTTCTAAGACAACTGTCATGTCGTTCATATGTTCAAGAGAAGTCCAACCTAAGCAAGCATTCTAACGAGTCGACCATATGCAGTTATAAATTTTCTACCATGTCGACCTTCCTTGAGTCAATTCTGAATCACTTCATACTCTGATATACTTCAAATCTATTACATATTTCGTGTCATTGATGAGGAATACATCAAGGCCCTCCTATGATGAGTCTTTTCCTGTTGACTTCAACTCATTATCCAGGAACAAGATTTAGAAATCATTTAGTACCTTGGATCCTACATGCCTCAATGGTAGGTTTCTTCGCTTTCAACAGTGGGTTCACATCATTGACCCCTAATTGGAAGATTCCATCGAGTGTTTGAATTCAATTCATTTATTCACATTTGTTGGATTGTACTAGGGTACCTTGGGAGTCATTGACATCAATGGTGATTTCTCTTGCACTTATTAACGGTTTTCATTAATGATCGGTAATCAAGTGGTTTCTACCATGTTCAACTTCGACACCTGTAATCACATGGCTAAATTCATACTTAGAGACAATGGAAATGAAGACCCTGGATCTCATCATCTTGGTCCAAGCTGCGATGGAGTATTCATAAGTTTGTTCCGACACATAGATCCATTGTGTATGTCTCGTGGCTATGTCCAAATTTGAATTCTTTTAGAGCATAGATCCATAGTGTATTCTTGGCAGTTATGTTGAATCATGATGACATGGATCCACGGTGAATGTTTAGTTTCCATGACTCACTTGACACTTACGATTAGATTCACTTGTAGTCTGAGCATGGGAATGCCTACCTCAAAAAATGGTAGGTTATTAATTAAATGTTTGATTGTTTGCAGGTTCCCAATCTATGCGCTCCTTGTTTTTGACACACACATTCTACAAAGTATTTCCGCTATCATGATTTCCAGCTTTATACTTTAGGGGGCATTTCGTTACACATTATTTTGGTCACCTCAATGATCAACTAACAACATGTGTTCATGTTCCCTGGAAATATTAAAAGAGACTTTCTCCATGAGAATAGTGGTTTGCTTTCCTCTTTCGAAAACCATAACAAGGAAGGTTGTCACACCCTGCTATATGCATGGGGTGTGGCGATGCCTGATCTTCGCACTCTTCTCTAAAACTGGACTGCAACGTCATCGCATGCTGCTTGTGCATAGGATGCGATGATTCTTAAAGCATAGGAAAAGTCAAATTTCACGAATTTTCTAGAAGGGAATGTTCTAGAAGGCAATCTTCTAGAAGATGAGGTGGCCTCCGATCGATTTGGATCTTACTTTCTTCTCTGATTTAGTGGGATCATCCTAATCTCCTCATCCATCTCTCTTTCACACTATATAAAGAGGGATCTCTCATGGAAAAGGCGAAGGTTGAATAGGCTAAGATTTGCATGGAGAGTTCTATTTCAGATTATGCTTGAGAGCTTTGCTTTAGTTCTTCAAGTCAAATTATGGATCTTCTTCATTCAAGGCATTGGAGCAAAGGTGTGTATGTTGAAGAAAAGAGCCATTGAAAGGGGACCTTGCAACATCAAGGCATGGGTTGTATTCTCCACTTTCCATTTAATTTAATACAGCAATACATTTATTCTTTGTAAAAGCATCTTGTCTTCTATTGTATAATTCCTTGGTCTTATACATAGACTTCATTAGAATATACATATATTTGTTTTCCCTCTTTGTTGGTTTGTGATTCTTAGATAGGTTTACCATTCTGCAAACCCAAGGAAGGAGCTACAAGGATGACACTAGTGAGGATCAAGCGTCATTTAAAAGGTATGTCACTTGTACCTCACTAAACTATTTTATATGACAATGAAGTTTAAGGTGAAGTATGTATTATGTTTTGTTTTGTTCTAGTTTCATGTAGAAGTTAGGGATATTTGTTTGTGTCTGCACTTACAGAGTAGTCCGATAACAAAATTGGCGACTCCACTGGGGATATGACTTCTTTTTTGGTTTTTTGCCTCTCTCTTTTTTTTGCCTACCTTCTTTTGGTTAATTTCATTCTCTGAGTCTGTGGGTGATCCATTTTGACTCTCTGGGTCTGAAAGTTCAGTGAGAATTTTTGTCTTTCTTCCCATTTTCCTTTATTTTCATATATCGTCACACTCTACTCCATAAAAATCCCACGACGATCCTCTGACGTTGCACTCTACTGGTGCAGACCAGTGTGACGACATCACACTGTACCTTATGGGCAGCATGCGACGACCCTAGATCGTTGCATTGTGTTCCACTACAACCTGCGACGATTCCTGTAGGAATTGTTGGAGATAGCCATTTTTCTTTTCTCCACCTAGTTTTGCCTGTATTTCCAGGGATGAACTTCTGACACTAGTGAATGATTGATTTATAAGTTTGAATCTTGCATCTGATTGATTTTCGGAAATTGAAAGTTTTCTTTGTAAATTTTACAAGTTTTGCTTTTAGTTTTTGTCACAAGGGTATAATCTCTAGATCTTGGTCCTAAGTGCTTGTTTGACAAAGAATCCTTGATTTACTTGGAGTTTTGGATTGTTTTTACTTTATGGAGTGTTAATTGATTGAGAGACATTTTTTTTTTATATTTGACAAAAGGTTTTCTTATCATTTCATTTATGTCTACATTATGAACTTGATTTGGGAATATTGTTGAGAATGTGCTAATTTTCTTGGATTACGGTTTATTTTCTTCATTACATCTCTGATCTGATTTGAGAAAGAAAGAGTTGAAGTCATTCTTCTTTTTAGTAGTCTTTTACAAGAAAACTGTTGCATTCAAAATATTTCTTAAAAGAGAAAAATTGGAAAATTTAGTAGTTTTTGGAAAATTGTTGCATTTGATTATTTGGTATCTTTTTCATTCAAAAATTGAGAAATTGTGTTTCGTAGCTTTTGTATTTCAAAAAGAGACACCTTCTCCTTACTGTAATCAAAGTTCATTGAATTAAAAGATTGCATGTCATCTCTTCTTGCATTTTATTGGGTCAAGGTCACATACATCATCAGTTTCATTTCCGCTTCCCTTTTGAGTAAGCAACAACCTTTAAAATACAGCGCAATTTTAAAATGTATTGGCAACTTTTATTTTCTAGAACTTCTCTACACCAACATTAGCTAGGATAGCGCTTTGGAATAGGTTGTAAGGCACACTCTCCAAAGAATCAAAACATACAATAGTATCTTGTGATAGGGAGAGTTAAAACCCACTTGCTACATTTTGTCCTGGGAAGCCCTTCTAACACAAGGGTCAATCATGAGGTCGCATTAGGACTGGAAGAGTTACTCACCCTGATTTGTTGGTCTTAGTGTAGAGATTGTGTGTATTATTGGGGGTCACTTGAGATGAAAATTCTGTGAGGAGCTTCTCGAGTTGATTTTGGGCTTAGATACCCTACCTTTGCACATGAATCGGACTATCGATTGTTTCCCCGAGCATCATTGTCGTAATTGGTAACCTTAGTGGCCTATCTCTTTAGGTTATTTTCACGAGGTGACTATGGAGGGGCAAGTCTTCACGGTACCTGGAATCGACATTGGCCAAACTCACTCGGGCTCCTTGGAGGGTATACCAACAATTATGTGTGGGAGCTTGCACCGAGTTGTAAGTCCGTTAAGCAGGTCATCAACGTAACTTTTCCACCCGCTTTATCCCAGACCCTTCTTGTCTTGATTTCGCGACGTTGGATTTCATCACCAACTAGTGACTTCGAAATAAGAAGGTTTGTTTGTGTGTTTGATTTCTAGATTTTATTAGAGAGTGTTGTTTGTTTCTCTAGTTGTCCATAGAGTTGTTTCATTCTTTATTTGGTGCGGCCAACATTGGCCCTCGTCATTCACATAGGATGCAAGGGATACCTCCGGAAGATCCGGAAGATAATGTTCCTTTGCTTCCTAACTCACCAGAGGATTCTCCTGAAGGAGCAGTCAATAACGATGTGCCTCTGAGATTGGAAGTTCAACTTCATTAGAGGAGTCAATACTTCTCGTAAATATGTTATTGAGTGTTGTACAAGATCCACATTTGCTCTGGATTAATTCATTGGGAGACATTGTTGATGAATAGTATATTGAAATACCTATTGGACCTCACAAAGAGTCTGGTGTAGACGATCCATTTTTTCAAAGTGAGACGTTTAGAAATACAGTTCACCCTACTGGAAATTTTGATCCTAGCACTCCTGGTCCTAGTCATACTCTTTGGAGAACTTCTTCGGGATAAGATATTTTTGATAAACTAGGAATGAGTCATTTCCGCTTGAAAGCTTCTAATCAACCTATGGAATCAAATACACATGTGACTTCTACTGCCTATACAGTACCTTTAGATCATTTTACTGGCACAACCAGTAATGTCTTCACAGTTTCAGACCAATTCTTGGTTGGTTCTCACTTGATTCTTCCTCTCCATCTCACTAACTCTACCATGGTCCCACAAGCTACGCTTGTTTCTGACAGAAATGCGGTTATCACTCAAGCTCCTATTGGAACACCACTTCCGCTTAGGTACAATCTGTCACTTCCCCCTAGTTATAACGCTTTGAATACTTCCATTGGTAATCCTACCCAGAATCCATCTAGAGGATCTAATCTTTTTGTTCCTATTGGGTATAATGTGGCTAGTCATTTTGTTCCTACACCTACCAAGGTTCTCGCTGGGGGACCTTACACTCCTCCTCCACTTTCTCCTAGAGGATCTAATCGTCCAGGCCCTAGTAGTTCCAATCAAGTTGGAGGCACCAGTGATTTTTTCGCTTCTGGTTTTCAGATTCCTGTTGGAGGTCAACCTTAGGTTGGGGGGTGACTTCAAGTTGGACGGCAACCTCACGTTGGAGGCCATAACTCATTTTATGGACAAAGTATACCTCGATTATAATCTCAACCTTGGAATCTTCCTTTCCAAGGGAATCAACAATCGTCTGGGGGGAAACATTCTCAAGTTAATTCTTTTGTACCCGCTAATCTCGAAAAACCATATCCAGGTTCTATGAATCCTACTTGGGTTCAAAATTTTCAGTCTAATGCTCCTTTCCAAGGGAGCTTACCTAATCAACCAACTCTTGTTGGATATTCGACTCAAAATACTCCACCACCGAATTTTTCAGGACTATCTAACTATTTACAGACTGCTTATGGTCCTACTGGTATACCTACAGGACTACCTCCTCAAAACTACCAGTTTCCTCAAGTGAACAAACAGTTGTCATTTCTTTCTACTTTGGATTTACCGGATCTATCTAGGATTTTGAATGATCCTATTTTGCATTCTACTTATTGGTCTGTCATACCATCCAAGTTACCATCAGACATCCCTAATTTTGGTGGACGATCAGGAGAAGACACAAATAATCACGTCACGACTTTCCATCTTTAGTGTTCATCTAATTCATTGATGGATGAATCCATTAGATTATGACTTTTCTAACGAACTCTTACGGGTTCGGCTGCCAAATGGTATATTGAGTTACCATGAGGATTCTTTAATGACTTCAATACCTTAGCCATGGCATTCCTAACACATTACCGATTGCCAATTCGATATGAGACAAGAACTGAAATTTTGATTTCATTTAAACAATCCTCTTCTAATCACATTTTTGATCATATTCATGAGTACAGAAGGAGGAGACGCTTAATAAAAGTTCCCCTTCCCGATCAACTGCTTGCCGAGTGGTTTACCAAATCGCTCATTGGTCCTATAGCCCATGATGTTTCCATGGGTGGTGTCGTCACTGAAGAGCAGGTGATTAGTCATGCTCAATATCTGGATCTCATTTATTCACAAACGGGCACAATATACAACTTGATTCGTGATGATCCTCGTCCATATATGAATCCTACCCCAACACCTTCAGTAGCTTCTCACGTTGTTGATGGCGTGATTGGCACTTTTCATGCTGAGTCTCAATTTAAACAATCCAGTCATGCCAATCCCAAGTCTCCTACTTCTAATGTACAAAATACTCCTAATCCAACTCCTTCCCCTGGTAAAACCTCTAAAGTAAATTCGGTTCAATCTACACCTACCGGTAAAAATCAAAATAAAAAGAAAGGGAAGGGTAGGAATAAGGAGGAAAAAAATAATAATCAACAATCTGAGAAGCCCAAAACATAGCTTGTTGATGACAAAGACAAGCGTAAACCTCGTTATCCTTTCCTTATCTATGGTGAGGATCATTATACAAAATATTGTCCACGGCATGCTTAGGTTACTAAGTTCATGCAAGGGACCGGTACACCTCCTACACCCATCGTCTTGTCACAATTGTTTCCTTCTCAGCAGCAGGCCCAATTGGTCATTCATGACCAACCTTCTCCCTCTACCATATCTTATGTACTTATTTGTATTAGTGACTCCAAGAAGAACGAAGTTGCAATCGCAACTCGAGCCAAAAATTATTCTCCTTCGAAAGAGAAAGTTGATGATTCACCACCTCTGTTGGTTCATCCTCCTCCACCAACTTCACCTCCAAACGGTCCTCTTCATCTCGAACGACCAGGCCTAGATACAGTTCTTTTTCCTCCTCCCAAGGGCATTGTTCGAAATTCCTCATTTAATCCTCATGCACGTGCTACTCAAAACTACAGTATTGTAGAAGACCTCGTGCAAGCACCCTCTATGATGTTGGCTCTCGAAGTCCTTCAAAGTTGTCCTACTCAATGAAAGGCGTTGTTAAAATCTATTGGTGGAATTGATCTTACCAATACCAATTTGATAATCTTTGACATGGAAGATCGTATTCCAAGGATTCTGCCTCAATTAGTGTTTGAAATAAAAGTTGTTGTGGAAAATAAAAATATTTTTCGAACCGTTATTGACGAAGGAGCTTCGAGTTGCGTCATGTTCGTCACTTGTTGGAAAGCTATTGGCTCTCCTACCCTTACTAAGTAACACAATACTCTTAAAGATTTCAATGGTATGTTGGTAAAAGCTTGTGGTGTTCTTCCTTCATTGTCTATTACGTTAGAAGGTAAGGCGGTTAATGTTGAGGTTGAGGTCTTTAATGCACCTCTTGATTACAACCTTCTACTTGGCCGTAGTTGGATTGATTCCATGCATGCATTTGTTTCTACTATTTTCTATGTGTTACGTTTCCCACACCAAGGAAAAGTCATTATTGTTGATCAACTGGCCTTCTTTAATTATGATTCACATACTAGCAACGTACCTTTCATTTCGAAAACACCTCCTGTTTATCAGAATGTTGATGTGGGTCTTTTAAAAGATTTAAAGTTAATGGGTACATTTCCTATTCCACCACCTAATATTCCTCCTCCTTTGTCGCCTCGATTAACATGATATTGACCTATGTTAGTGAAACCCCTGAGTCTTATCACCCATGGATAATTCCTAGCTTTAACGATTGTCTATGTTACGACGATCGAATGCCTTTAATTCTAGTAGAATCAGCTTATCAAGTTATTCAATCGGCAACTCCTTCACCTCCTTCTCTCTGTGATACATATCCTGATCCATTTCACGTGATCTTTCCTACTGATAAGATGATCATGACAGTCATTTCTATGGAAGATACTCCATGGGATGATGGGCATCATCGTTCTATTCTCTTCCTAGAACCTAAGACCATAGAGAGATATCAACAGATTTCGACTACATATATTGTTGTTGTTATTTCCTTTGTTTCTGAAGCAACACATGATGTTTTGTATGAAGGGAACTTGGGTAATATTTCTGCTACATCTTGATTAAACCCGGAGTTGTGGAAAATGTTCATATCGGCGCCTCATGTTCAACTGATGAGGTATGTACTTGTAAAGCCCTTTTCCAAGAATTATGTGACATTTGTGCCTGGAGTTACTAAGAGATTCCTTGTATTGATCCTGATATTGTTGTTCATGAGATTAAGACTTACCCAGATGCTAAACCCGTTTGGCAGAGACTTCGCCCAGTACATCCACGTAAAGTTGATCCTATTAAGCTTGAAGTTGAAAAACTTCTTAAAGCTGGCATTGTCTATCCCGTGGATTTGACCGATTGGGTGTCCAATCTTGTTCTGGTTAACAAGAAACAAGGCATGATCCTCGTTTATGTAGATTATAGGGATATAAACAAATCTTGTCCCAAAGACAATTATCCAACCCTTTTTGTTGACCATATTGTTGACGACTGTGCCGGAAGTGAAATCTTCTCCTTGATGGACGGTTTCTTCGTCTATAATCAAATCAATATTTTGCCTACGAATCAACATAAGACTGCTTTTATTTTCCCTTGGGGAACCTTCGCATACCTTTTGGTCCAAAAAATGTTGGTGTGACTTTTCAACGCGCTATGTGTGCAACCCTATCAAGACGATCTATCGACGCATTCTATGCGTCGTCAAGATCACTCGGCACCTCTACGGGCCATTTTCCTACGCTGTCGTTATTATCTCATATAGTTGAATCAACACAAAAGTGTTTTTTGTGGGGAGTCCAGACGAATTCTTGGTTTTATTGTGTCTATACATGGAATTAGGGTAGACCCCTTGAAGGTTGAGGCTATCCTCAATTTATCTCCTCCTTCCACACTTCGCCAACTCCAAAGTTTGCAAGGGAAGGAAAACTTTGTATGTCGATTCATTCCCAACTACGTTGAATTAACAAAAGGATTTACTCGGCTTCTTAAGAAAGGTTACGATTTTGTATGGGATGACACTACCAACAAAGCCTTTGAAGTTTTGAAATTCGCCTTAACCCATACCCCATTGTTGTTTCCACCTGATTATAGTCGAGATTATTTCATGTACTTAGTTGCTTCAGACTCTACCATTTCTATGGTTCTAGTCCAAGAGGATGATTCACACGATGAACATGTTATATACTATTTGATTCGAAGTCTCATGACCACCGAAACCAAATATTTACATGTGGAGAAACTAGCCTTGGTTGTTGTTCAAATTTTTCAACGTTTTCGTCACTACATCTTATTACGCAGAACCAAAGTCATTTCCGATTGCAACCCCATGGAACACATCCTTACTCGATAATTTCTCGGGGGCAAGTACTCTAAATGGATAGTTATTCTACAAGAGTTTGATTTGGAGTTTGAACGCGCCAAGTCAAAGAAGTCTTTGGTTTTTGCAAAATTGATATGTGACCTTCCCTCTACTGTAAAAAAATTGTGGCAGAAGATTCCTTACCTGATGAATCTCTCTTTCTGATCAATTCTGATGACATCTAGTATGGAGATATTATCACCTATCTCCAAACCCAAACTTTTGGGCCTTATCTTTCTAGTACAGATCATCGTTGTATTTGGTATTAAGCTCGTCAATACATTATCCTTGGTGATACCCTTTACCATCGTGGCATTGCTTCCATATTTCGACAATGTCTCACCTATGATGAAGCTGAGAAAGCTTTGAATTACTGTCACTCTGGAGCATGTGGCGGTCATATGTCTAGGTATGCCACTACCAAAAATTTCTTGCGAGTTGGTTATTTTTGGCCTTCATTATTCAAGGATTGCATTACTGTCGTCCAGAAATGCCATGCTTTTCAAACCTACAACAATAAGATTCGATCTCACCCTGCTCCTCTTCACCTTGTATTTTACATTGGTCCATTCGCTAAATGGGGAAGTTAATTCATGACATGTAACCCTCACTCGGTCGGGGGGCATGGATACATCATCGTAGTCATGGATTATTTCACTAAGTGGGTCGAGGCAATACCTACATTTGATAATACTGGGAAAACTATAGCGTTATTCATATTCAATCATATCATTACTAGATTTGGTGTCTCTCAAACCATTTTCATTGATCACGGTAGTCATTTTCTCAAATTCATGATGTCTAAACTTATAGAGAAGTTGAGTCTTCGACATGAAAACTCAACCCCCTATTATCCATAGGCCAATGGAGAGGTTGAAGCAATCAAAAAAGTTCTCACTACTATGCTTCGACAGATGGTGGGAATTCACAAGATAAGTTGGCACACGATGCTCTTCTCGTCACTATGGGCCTATCGAACATCTGTTAAGTCTGCCACGGGGTTCACGCCTTTCTAATTAGTATATGGTATTGAAGCAATTTTGCAAAGTGAATGTGAAATCCCATTTTTGAAACTAGTTGTCGAACTTCTCCCTAACACCTCAGTTGAAGAGGAACGTATTTTTTATTTGATGCAATTAGAAAAAACCCGTTGTGATGATTCCTTAGTCATTGAAACTCTTAAAAAGCGTGTCAAATCTCAATATGACAA
Source organism: Picea sitchensis (assembly GCA_010110895.2). Classification (NCBI taxonomy): domain Eukaryota; kingdom Viridiplantae; phylum Streptophyta; class Pinopsida; order Pinales; family Pinaceae; genus Picea; species Picea sitchensis. Next base: position 198,626 of record SNQJ01S0012449.1, read on the forward strand.
GCATTTCAAACCACGTGTATTTTCTGAAGGTGATCTAGTTCTCATTTACAAACATGATCATGATTTACTAGGGGCCAGTAAATTCAAGCCCATGTGGCGGGATCATTATATTGTGAAACGAGTGTTGGAGAAAAGGGTTTATGAGCTGGTAGATTATGATGGAATTCCTTTAAGTGAACCCAGAAATGGAATTTACTTAAGAAGTACTATGCTTAAAACATGTTTTGCATGACTGTTATGTATTTTTAGTGTATCATACTCTTATGTGTTTTTTCGTTTTTGGTTCCACTTTTTGGCATCTTACCTTGCATTGTGCTTGGTTTCCAGATGTCGATGTCTTCGTTACCCTCTATCGGTTTCGCTGATGGCGCTAGTCACAATACTCAAAACTTAGCATCTGTTGCTTGGGCAATCTAGCCAACACACAAAAAAATTGACCCAACACACAAATTTGACCAATGAAAACAAATTTTGAAACCATGAAAAGATGAAGAAGAAGAAGATTACATGTTTGATGGAGACGGTTCGCAAAATGATCCACCACACACTCCGCAATCGATAGTTGAAATTCGGGGAGAAAAGGGGCTTTGGAGCACTATTTGGGTAAATTTGCAAATGAAATGGTAAAATGGTATTTTGGGCCTATTTTATTGTTTTTTACCACTGTTTATTTGCAAAATTATATTATTTTTATATTTTATCCATGCCCTAAAGTCTTAACAACTTGGAAAAGTGTTTACTTTTGCAGATTAAAAGGTCTAGTGATGAGACGTTGGAACAAGGGTCCACCCCTTTTTTATTTGTTTTTGCATATTTTTCTTCTGTATAGATCCTTTTAGGGTTTTTCAGGAAAAACTCTAAGCATAGTCTTAATTCTTTCTCACGCTCGTGAAACCATGAGAATGTAATCGAGTAGTCTTTTGTCGTTTTTTCGAACTCGCATTGGTACTATGAAAAACAAAAACGATGGAGTATCCTTTAAGCTCTTTTCAAGCTTCCTAAACATGAAAAGATGGTCAAGCGACCTTGTTTTTTTCATGCTCATAAAAGTATTTGAAGAAAACGTCTTATGAACGGTAGGTTATCTCTTTTTTGGTCTCGTCAAACTAACTTACGAAAAAGGACCTGATAGAGTTCTCTTTAAGTGTTTTTCAAACTCTCTAAAATTGAAAAACCCCTAAGTTTTCTTTCTTTGGACTCGTTAAACAAACATTGAAAGACCCGTATGGGATTGAACCGCTCATTCTTAGGGTTCGTTAAATACACTCCGAGGGACTCGTCCGAAGGATGAGATTACATCTACAAGCATATGTTATCCTCCTGAAGCTTGCGTAAAAATAAAGAGGTACTCACCAGAAATGGTGGGGGGGAATTGGGAAAGAAATGCGTCTATGTATTTGTGTTAGTGGCAGCAATAGTCGCTCTTGAACATGACATCCCCCTTCATCATTGTATCCAGGTTGGGAAATCCATTTGCCTCTCATTTGACCATCCACAAGTTCATATGCTGGAGTCCTCCTTGAGTCAATGTTGCCAAGACAACTGTCGTGTTGTTCATATGTTCATGAGAAGTCCAACCTAAACAAGCCTTCTATTGAGTCGACCATCTGCAGTTATAAATTCGGTACCATGTCGGTCTTCCCTGAGTCAATTATGAATCACTTCATACTCTGATCTACTTCAAATTTGTTACATATTTCATGTCAATGATGAGGGATACATCAAGGCCCTCCTATGACGATTTTTTTCCTATCGAATTCAACTCATTATCCAGGAACAAGATTTAGAAATCATTTGGTACTTTGGAGCCTGCATGCCTCAATGGTAGGTTTCTTTGCTTTCAACAGTGGGTTCACATCATTGACCCTTGATTGGAATATTCCATCGAGTGTTCGAATTCAATTCATTTATTCACATTCGTTGGATTGTACTAGGGTATCTTGGGAGTCATTGACATCAATGGTGATTTCCCTCGCACTTGTTAACGATTTTCATTGCTGACCTGTAATAAAGTGGTTTCTACCATGTTCGACTTCGACACCTATAATCACATGGATAGATTTGTACTTAGAGACGATGGAAATGAAGACCCTGGATCCCATCATCTTGGTCCAGGCTGCGATGGAGTATTCATAAGTTTGTACTCACACATAGATCCACTATGTATGTCTCGTGGCTATATCCAAATTTGAATTATTTTAGAGCATAGATCCATAGTGTATTCCTGGTGGCTATGTTGAATCATGATGACATGGATCCACGATGTATGTTTAGTTTCCATGACTCACTTGACACTTACGATTAGAGTCACTTGTAGTCTAAGCATGGGAATGCCTACCTCAGAAAATGGTAGGTTATTATGCAGATGCTTGATTGTTTGCAGGTTCCCGATCAATGCGCTCCTTGTTTTCGAAACACACATTCTACAAAGTATTTCAGTTGTCACGAGTTCCAGCTTCATACTTTGGGGGGTATTCTGTTACACATATTTTGGTCACCTCAGTGATCAACTGAGAACATGTGTTCATGTTCCCTGAAAATATTAAAAGAGACTTTCTCCATGAGAAAAGTGATTTGATTTACTCTTTCAAAAACCATAACAAGGAACGTCGTCGCACCCTACTAAATGAATGGGGTGCGACGATGTCTGATCGTTGCACTCTGCTCTAAAATTGGACTGCGACGTTGTCACATGTTTCTTGTGCATAGGGTGCGGCGATGCTTAAAGCATAGGAAAAGTCAAATTTCACGAATGTTATAGAAGGGAATCTTCTAGAAGATGAGGTGGCCTCCGATCGGTTTGGATCTTACTCATCTGATTTAGTGGGATCATCCTAATCTCCTCATCCATCTCTCTTTCACACTATATAAAGGGGGATCTCTCATGGAAAAGGCGAAGGTTGAATAGGCTAAAATTTTCATGGAAAGTTCTATTTTAGATTATGCTTGAGAGATTTGCTTTAGTTCTTCAAGTCAGATTATGGATCTTCTTCATTCAAGGCATTGGAGCAAAGGTGTGTGTGTTGAAGTAAAGAGCCATTGAAAGGGGACCTTGCAACATCAAGGCATGGGTTGTATTCTCCACTTTCCATTTAATTTAATACAACAATACATTTCTTCCCTATAAAAGCATCTTGTCTTTTGTTGTATAATTCCTTGATCTTATACATAGACGTCATTAGAATATACATATCTTTGTTTTCCCTCTTTGTTGGTTTGTGATTCTTAGACAATTTTACCATTCTGCAAACCCAAGGAAGGAGCTACAAGGACGACACTAGTGAGGATCAAGTGTTGTTTAAAAGGTATGTCACTTGTACCTCACTAAACTAGTTTATATGACAATGAAGTTTAAGGTGAAGTATGTATAATGTTCTATTTTGTTCTAGTTTCGTGTGGAAGTTAGGGAGATCTATTTGTGGCTGCACTTACCTATTAGTCTGATAACAGGGGGGATTATATTTAATTAAATAAAATATGGAAGCAAGTAAGAAAAGAACGATGAATTATAGGAAGACAATAATCATCATAAAAGTGAAGTCAACATCATTAAATATCATTTCGGTAAAGTCGAGAAGAGTCAGGAGGAATTCAACGAAGTACAAAAAGCACTATTGGAAAAAATCAATAAATTATTACAATAAGAAGACAAAATTGACACTTTAATAAACACATCTGAGGAGCGATGGAACAACTAGTTAGGAATGAGGGGTATTGATAAGGACGAGAGTACAAGGATGCTTAATAAACATAACGAGAGAATTGATCAATTAACCGAACAAGTGGACGAATTATGCGCAGAACCTTTAGCCTTTTCAAGACCATCACAAAGTCTGGGATAGCAAAATTTAGAGGATCAAGCACACCAGGAAATACCATAGATAATTTTTTCAATAAATACGCACAAATTTCAAGATAGAGATTACCAGAACTTTAAAAAGGAGTTACCAAAATATGATGGCAAGGACCATAGAGGAGTTGTCATCTGGATCAACAAAATGGACGGTATTTTTGAATCAAACCTTCTGATGGCTGAACGAGAAAAAATAATGACAACATCCAATAGTTTAGAAGGAGAAGCTTATGACAGGTATGTATGGTGGTCTAGAAAATGTGATGCTCATTCCTTCCATTGGAAAAGCTTCACAACTACCCTACTAAAAATATTCCATGATGAAGAGCATGATGACCTGTATAACAAGTTTGTGCATATTAAACAGAAAGGAAGTGTAAACAACTATACACACTAATGGGAGGTGCTAGTAACAAGGAAAAGTGGATTCACTAATGAGAAATTGCTAAAAATGTATATTTGTGGGTTAAAGGACTCCATCCGCAGTGAAATTAAACTATGGAATCCTAAAACTATTGAAGATGTTAGACACGCAACAAGGCTAATTGAACAAAAAAACAAGTTCAATAGACCATCGTTTACAAATCCAGACAAGCTAAATAAATATTTAAATCAAAAATAAAATAAAAAA
>SNQJ01S0012450.1:0-16251 GCA_010110895.2 Picea sitchensis
GTAGACAAATTCTTGACGGAATAGTGGTTGCTCAGGAAGCCATACACTCGCTCACAAAAGACAAACAGAAAGGACTGTTAATAAAACTGGATTTGTCTAAGGCATATGATCGTATCAGTTGGCAGTATCTTATAGAAGTGATGTGCGCTTTTGGTTTCGATGATAGATGGCTCCAATGGGTCAAGTCCTTTATCTCTACGCTACATTTTTCAATTCTACTGAACGGTATTCCCTCTGCTCCTTTAAACATCACCAGAGGCCTAAGGCAAGGATATCCCCTATCTCCATTCTTGTTTATAATCGCAGCAGAAGGTTTGGGAAGAATGATCAAAGCTCATTTAGCTGAAAGAAAGCTCCAGGGGTTAAAACTGTGGGGTCCTCAGCTGCCTCTCACACATCAGCAGTTCGTTGATGATATCCTCCTATTCAGCACGGAAACGTTACAAGAATGCAAAGCGATCCTCAGTATCCTGGAAATTTTCAAGGCGGCTTCAGGTACGGAAATAAATAATGAAAAATCAAATGTTTATTTCTTTAATTGTAATGTTCAAATTCAAAACTTCTTAACAAGAACCTTACGATTCCATAAGGGAACTTTGCCTATGAAATATTTGGGAATGCATCTAAATTCCGGTCCCATTAGACAAGCAGATTGGCAAGATATTCTAACCAGAGTGGAGAAACGAATTCAGAATTGGGCATTTAGAGCCTTGAACGCACCTGGACGCCTAATCATGTTGAAATCGGTAATTCAAGCCTTACCAGTATACCAACTTTCAGGCAGAGCATGTCCGAAAGGTATATGCTCTGCCTTGGTATCCATGTTTAACAGATTTCTTTGGCAGGGAGCACAAGACAAACGGAAATGGGCCTTGATCTCGTGGGATAAACTGCTTCAACCAAAGACAGCAGGCGGGCTAAGCCTTAGAGACCCTTTCATTCTGAACAATGTACTTGGCGCTAAGTTATGGTGGCGATGGCTAATGGGAGGGTCGGACTTATGGAAGAACATCTGGCAAACAAAACATGATATGCCACGCACAGTCTCTGGCAGATTGAAGATCGACAGAGTTCCAAAAGGTTCTTTAATTTGGAATTTGGCTACAGCAAACATACATTTAATCAGAATGCACAGCTTTTGGAAGATAAGAGAAGGAAGTACAGAGAAGGAAGATAAGAGGATTCATGGCACCAGAGAGAAAAACTGTTCACTCGATTAGATTTGGGGGAAATCTTTTTGTATACAAACACACCAGCTCATCGTTTAGTACAGCATTACTGGTGTCCAAACCATAATGATGCCTGAAGGACGTGGAAAGATAAAAATGGATGGGAGGCAGCCCCACCTACACAACAATGGGATAATTTCACCAAAGAACTGAAAACAAGGAAACTCAGACGAGTTACAGGGTCAGATATATTGAGATGGGGATACACAACAAAAGGACAGTTTACAATTAAAGAAGGATACTACATCCACTCACAACAAATTCACCAAATTGCTCAGCCGCTGTGGAAAAAGATTTGGGCACTAAAACATTGGCCTAAAGTAGAATACTTCCTGTGGATTTTAAGCCATTGTCGGATCCTCACATGGGAGAATCTTCAGAAACGGGGTATGATAGGACCGTCTTATTGTGTGCTTTGCCATGCGGATAATGAAACCACTGAACATATTCTCAATACTTGTCCGGCGATACAGCCGATCTGGAGAGATTTGGAACTCCTGTTTCATCAAACGGACAAAAATAATGAGAGTATTGTTGAAACAATTATCAACTGGAGGAAAGGACGATATCACTGCCAAGTAATTAATCGAGCATGGACACTTTCATCAGGCTTCCTCCTATGGAACATATGGAAAGAAAGGAACCAGCGTATCTTCCAAGATACAACCCAACCCCTGCAGCACATATGGCATCGTACTATTGAAAACATCCGTGAAAACATCCTTGTTGAAAGATGGTCTGATGAGGACTGGCAAGCGGTGGGAATAGAAGCCTATATTTTACATCAACTCAACCTTCAACCTCAGATTCTTTATAAAGGATTATGGAAATATAACCCCCTGAACACACTATTGAAGAAAATTGGTCACTTCCACAACCAGGTTTTATTAAATTCAATTATGATGGAGCATCTAAAGGTAGCTTGGGTCAAGGCGGAGCGGAAGTTCACTTAACTCCCAAAGAAAGGAGCAATTTATTAGTTTTATGCAATTGATTTGGGCATGCCACAAACAATGGCCGAGCTTATGGCGATAAAGCGGGGCATCCTTATAGCTATCAGAGAAAACTATCATAGAATTATAGTGGAAGGGGATTTAGCCATGGTAACTGGAGTTATTCGGAAGCTGCAACAAGGCACCCCTTGGGAAAAAATCACCCAAAGTTGGAGGACAACAGCTCTTATGGAAGAGGTAAGTCAATTGCTGAAGAAGGTTCAATATATACTCCCCAGCCACATCAAGAGAAAAGGCAACGCTGCAGCAGTTTTCTTGGCCAATTGGGGATGTCCGAATACAGAGCGTTCCATTGATGCTTGTCCACGCCAAGCAATCTAGGATGTGGAGCTACACTCACTACAACTGATTGTCAACAAAGATCTTCAACCCCGATCGGGGGGTTGAACAAGCGGCCAATAGGACAAACCGTGGGGAGCTCCCACGACACGCCGCTCTTCTGACAGTTCATAACCATCATGATCCATTGCCAAGCTCTATCAATAGTTGTGGTGATCACTTGTGCTTTATATTATCATCTTGAACATGGTGAAGCAGTAGGACAGTTAGTTAATGCGCTATATAGGATATAAAGAGACAATTTCAATTTTGGCAAGCATTCAAAACACTTAGACGATAGCGGACCTGGTTTCCTACTGGCAGGTTGAGGCCAAAATATAAATATCTTTTAATGCTTTGTCCTGCATATATAAATAGAAAATAGAAAGGTACCACCTAATTTACAAAAAAATTATTGATCTTTGCCATGTTTCAAGAATAAGAAAGTTATAATAGTTTATGATGTTTTGAGAAGAAGGAAGTTATAATAATTCAAATCTATGTTTACTATATCAATGCCATTATACATTTCATATATTATTGTCATTATAGGAATGTCATTTTAGTATGCCAAGCTCTATCAATAGTTGTGGTGATCACTTGTGCTTTATATTATCATCTTGAACATGGTGAAGCAGTAGGACAGCTAGTTAATGCGCTATATAGGATAAAGAGACAATTTCAATTTTGGCAAGCATTCAAAGCACTTAGACAGCCAACAGACCTGGTTTCCTACGGGCAGGTTGAGGCCAAAATATAAATATTTTAATGTAGCCTGTCCTGCATATATAAATAGAAAATAGAAAGGTACCACCTAATTTACAAAAAAAAAATTATTGATCTTTGCCATGTTTCAAGAATAAGAAAGTTATAATAGTTTATGATGTTTTGAGAAGAAGGAAGTTATAATAATTCAAATCTATGTTTACTATATCAATGCCATTATACATTTCATATATTATTGTCATTATAGGAATGTCATTTTAGTATTCTTTCCATTATTGTTTGTTTGGATTGTTGGTGTATTGCAAGCTTTCACAAGCACTAGATGTAGTTATGTCATTATTGTACACCATTTCATAGAACTAAATGGAGAGTAAGTTAGGAAGTTGATCATAAATAATTTTCTTTTATTCATAGGAATAGCAATTTAAACCCAATTTTCGGTCAAATTAGGATGTAATTTGTGGGATATATTGGGCATTTGACAATTTCTAATATTGTATCATTTTTTTACTTTCTTGAAATTTCATTAATTTAAATTGAGCCAAATACATTTATAAATAAGTTGAAATTGTTGCTTTTGATTCTATGATCCCTCCTAAAGCATTAAAAATATTAAATGTGCATAGAATGATGATAAAAAAATGTACTAGATATTAGAATATATATGGATTTAAATAAGACTATATATTGCATTTAGTGTTTTACTACTTTTTTCCTAATGCTCATTAACCTAGACTATTTAATTGGAACCCATGAACTTTAACCCATGAACTTTATTCTCTTGAAAAAAATGATCACGATGCCTTGTAAAGAAATAGAAAATAAAAAAATGAAAAAAAATGGTTCAATACCTAGGTAGAGTGTGTTTTGATATTCCTCATAACACAAGTAGGAACACACTAAGAATGAGATAGCCCCTAAAACATTCCCCAATTGAGAATGACCATTGAAAATGTTGTTTAGTGTGAAGAATCTCATGACATGAAAGAGTAAATGCTATCACTAAAGTGATCGGATGGAATGAAGTGGGTCTCTGTAACATGCTATGTTAAACACATAGCCCCAAAATGGCTTGGGTGTCTTTTTTCTAAATGTTATATATTTATGTTTTTTCAAAATGTATTCATGGTGTTAAAATAATTATTATGTGAAACTATTAACCACAGAAAATGGTCATAGGAGAGAACAAAGTTTACATGGAGTATAGTCCATTTCATTTTGCATCAAAGGTTAGTTGCATCACTAGCTCTACTTGTAACCATCTACTTCCTACCTACATCATTTTCATATGTAGTTATGTTGTACCTCTCAAAACATCCTTTTGAAACATTGATCCCAAGTGTATGATATGCACACTGCACCACTCCATTATTTCTTAATATGATACACATTATACGAGAAAGTGCTACTCATTGTTTACCTCACCATTCCCAAATAATAGTCCTAACATTTCCTCCCATTTCTCCTTTAGTTGTTCCCATATACATTTTTCACTTCTCAACTTATGTGAGTTCCACATTAGTTATATTATTACCTTTTTTTCATATCATGGGATGTTAAGATTCAAGTCATTTTGTTATTTGACCTCCTCCTTTCTTTTGAATTTATTTACATAGTAGTGTGTTTTCCATTAGCATTATTGCACATGGGTTTTTGATGTATTTTAATTAGATGTGCACCTTTCTTCTTCCATATTCCATTCTTCAAAAAATTCTCTAAACATTTGGTCCCTTGTTTTATTCCTCCATTTTTATTTATCCTAACTAATTTTAACCGAAATCCTATAGGCTTTTATAACTATTATTTTTACCAATATTGTATTGCTTTATTAGTACCTCCAATTATATTGGGTATAGTAGTTTTTTTTTTTTTTGTAACTAGTGGTCATTTTTCTTTTAGACAACCTATTATTAGATATTTTCATACTTGCTAATTTTTTTTTCATATGTATATAAATACATTCATTCCCAAACATCACATGCATAAAAAAATTATTCGGGTTATGAATGTTTAAATAAGGGAGCAATACATTTTATAGTTATCCCAAACAACTATTCTCCTACATGTACTTCATGGCATGAAGAATGTATCCCTCTCTCCTTGTATTCATTTCTACATGCATGCCTCGCATACTTCATTCTAACACGATTTTCCAATAGACTCACATACTTCATTCTAACATGATTTTCCATCTGTTGGGCATGTTGAGTAAACTCTAGGCCTTATTTTCCATAAATTAGTAATTAGTTAGTATTGTTTCACTTTTCTAAGGATTGGAATAAAGGAGCTACCATAACATAGTTTTTGGGAGGTGTGACATTTTAGAGTACTTTAAGAGGGTAGATGCTTCCTTAGCTATATAGGAAGAGGGGAAAGGGAATGTAAGGGAGGAAAAAGATATGAATAAATGGGATTGTTACAAAAAAAAAAATATTGACAAAGTTGAAACCTCTTTTTTTTTTAAATGAGATAATAATTTGGAATTGTGTTGCTATATTTGTTGTTAAGCATCCATTTTCCCCTATAAGTCCTAGAATTTACTTCTAAGGGTATATATTTCCACCAAAATAGAGATTTTACCACATTGGAATATATTTTAACCAGAATAGAGATTTTACCACATTGGAATAAGTGATTTCTATGTTCCTTCAAAACATAAGCAATCTTCAACTACCATAAAATTCTGATTTTATTTGTAAGATACATACAATGTGATTTATCATCAAATATAAGGGCGCTTGCATTAGTTTGTAAGCATAGAATATTTTTACCCTGTAGGACAAAGTCTCACTACATTAGTTTTCATATTGTAGAAACCCTTAAAATTGCACGAAGGGGAGTCCATATGAATGGGGGAGGGAGATATAAGAGGAATACTTCCCTTGAATGGAATGATGAGGATGAATTGGTCAAGAGGATAACAACAATTGAAGCTAGATTATATTAAGAAGAGTTGCAAGGTGAACATGAGAATTTGAGAATTCCACTTGTAGTAGTTGGTCCCATAGAACTACTGATATATGACGTACCCAACCACCAATGTTGGACATGCTACTTACAAAACCTCTTATTGAACTAATTTCAAACTCTCGTAAGTAAAATTAATAAAGAAGCATGAGACAAACACACACAATCATCAGGATTCAAGTTACACTATAAAATAATGAACAATATTCCATGCACAACAATAACTCAAAAATAGGAGCATTGTTAATACATATCTCATAGATAGTAATGAATACACACTGGAAATAATTATGCAAGTAGAGAAACATATGAAAAGGATCACTTATCTTTGATTAAACCAATCATGAAATGGTTGCAGACCAAGGATATTTCACCCAAACTTAGACATTATTGTTCCAAGTCTCAACAACAGGTCATTGTTACACACCAAAATTGCACATATAAGTATCTCACCCTAAGTGTCGCAAGTGTCTCAAAGTGACGTATGCACCTCAATAAGTATCACATGCACTGTCACAAATGTATTATGCACTTTCCCAAGTGTTGCATTCACTTTATAAGGTGTTTCCACCCCTTGACACCATGAAAATAGTTGTTCATAACCCCTAAGTCATATGGGAGGAGGAAACCCATCATTTCTAGCTCAAAACACACATTTTCCTTGGAAAATTTGACCGTTCTGGGGAATTTATGAAGGGTGGAACCCCCCTTGCCATGTGTTGGGAGCACTCCATAGAATCTTCCTAGAAGGAACCACTAGTTGACTCATGACCCCCTAGAGCCTTATAGTGAGCTCCATTCTCGTAACTGACACTATGTCTCCTTGAGAACATAGTTGTCATTCCCCTTGTTTTGGTGTTTTTCCCCTTTCTTCTTTCTCTTTCTGAGGTTTGATTTTGAGGAGATTTTTTCCCAGAGATTCTTGATTGTGTTTGACTTTGTTTTGCCTAAGAATTTGAAATGTATCACTCATTTATGTTTCTCCCTTGATTTTGCAAATTTTCTACTAGTGGTGGTCCTCTTGGTTTAACAAGATCCTTTGGTTCTTTCTTCCTTTGAGTTTGTCTGATCTTCGTCTCGCAAAGATTTGAAATTGCTTGGTTGTTTAGTAATTTTCATCAACTAGGGCTTGAAAAGGTTTCTTTGTATTGAGCCTTATTGTGTTCATTTGAAACTTCTCGCTTTTATGGATGATTAGGACTCTTTTTCTTACCGCAACCCATCTTGATTTTTATATCTTGTTTCTCATTGTTTGAGGATTTTCGTGACTAATTGTCTTCTTTCTCTTTTGCATCTTTGAGCTCTTGATTGAATAGGCTATCTCCTACTTGTTTTCTTTCAGTTCTCATTATCTTTAGAGCTCTTTGTTTGATTTTATTTTTTCCTTGTAGTTCTTTGTATCAAACATAGATCCCTTTCATTTGAAATTTAAGAAGGGGAAAAGTTTGCATATCTCCTTACATAAGTAATCAAACGAAGAAAATGTTTGCATTCATTAAGAAGTTTGTTATGTTTTATGTTTGGAAAAAAGCTAGTTTTGCATGTGAGTTTTGGTTTTTGGAAACATTTTCTTGGTAGTTTGGCATCATCTTGATCCTAGAAATTGAAAGTTGCATTGTTTTGACTGATTTATTGTGTTAGGAAGAATAGAACTCTCATCCTTCCCATGCAAATAATTCATCGAAATAACGATCTGCATATCATTCTTTTTCATTCTATTGGAGTCGAGTCTTTTACACATCATCGGTTTAATCTCTCTGAACGCTTTGAGTAAAAGCCACTGAAATGGACCACACGCTAATAAAATCAACTAGAACATTTTTTGTTTTAGCACACCAACAATAGCACGAGATTAGGGTCTTTAGACTAGGAAAAGTGAGTAAATTTTCCAAGACTACTAAACAAACTGTAGAGCACTAAAGAGCGTACAAATCCAACTTTTGTATAAGCATAGCCAGGAACCCCCTCTCACACAGGGGATAAACACGAGGTCGCGTGCAGGAGAGAAAAGGAGATTAACCCTCCAAATATGAACCAATCGTAGAGGACATACTGTATATTGGGTTTTTTTCTTGAGAAACCATTGATTTAATTTGGTCTCGGTGCTTCATGAACTTTGAGTCCATTCAGGGTCCTCTAGAATCTTACCGCTCCATGTGTCTTCAGTTCTCTTGAAGAGATTCGAACTTTGATATGACGCCCATACGTTCGGTCTCAACTATTTAGTGGACCCACCCAGAGGCTGACTGTGATTTGGTAACCTTAGTGGCCTTTCCTAGGTACCTACATAGGTGAGTGTGGGGGGATTCCCACAGTACCTGAGATGAAAGTTGTATCACACTTTTAGTAGTCTTGTAGGGTGATCCCCCGAAAGCAAGGGTTGCTTGCACCAAGAAGGGATTTTACGTGGAGGTCGAGGTAAATTCTTCTCATTTCCTTGTTGGGAGATTGATATCCCGTCTTTGGAAGATCCTTGAATATGTCGCTCTTTGGTTGATTTCTTTTAGTTTTTATAGGAGTGTGTTTCTTTATCTTTCGTATTCATACTTAGGATAAAAAATTTCACAGTATACAAGGTATGGAAGTTGACGTTCATGAATCTCAACAAAATATTTCTTACCAATAAATGAACACAGATCACACTTATGAAATTAGGAGCATCGCTCCTAAAGTGTCCAACATGTAGAAGAATCGATCACAACCTTAGTAGAAAGCCTTGCATCTTATGAGAATCCTCTTTTTAATGATCCACTCAACCTACCACTCACTGATCCACCATCTATGAGATATTTTAATGCCTTTTCTTCTTACTATTTACCACTGAGTTAAACCACTACACCATCTTTTGGCATGAACCCACTGATTTCTTGGTTTTCTTGAAGGACTTGGGAATTCATCTTTTTCCACAACTCTCATATTTGATACTATTGGTGCTTCTACTTTACCAGAAACATCAGTGACCTAGGTAACCCCGACTCAACCACTTTCACATTCATCTCCCTTCTCACATGAGTCAGGTCATATTCATGTTTCATTTTTTCCCCACATACACACACCAAGTGCCATACTTGGTCATTCCATCGGTCAAATGGTCATCATTCAAGTCTTTCAAACAACCATTATTGCACAAACTACTCATCCTCCATATCATACATCATATATTAGTACACCCTACATTGGAGCTCAAACTTCAATGGGAGGCCAACCTTCAACTGTGGGAAAACCTTTAGTTGGAAGGAAAATTTTTATTAGATGGAAACCTACATGGTTGAAACATCAATAAGCCTGGGGGAAAACCTCTCGTCCATGTCCTTCTATCCCTACTACCACTTTCATGTATCCTAGAAATCCATATTTAGGAGTTATGAATCCTTTGTGGGCTCAACCCAATCCAGCGTGCATTCCTCCATAAGGAAATTTTCCCTATCAATCTGTAAACCCCACGATTCAAATGCAATAGTCCCTTCCACTGCAATACATGGGGGGACCAACAGGTCAACCTAAGTACATAGGAGGTCCATCCGATCAATCACAATACATGGGTGGACAAACAAGACAACCACCTTACATGGGTGGACAACCCAGACAACCACCATATATGGGAGGACCATATAGTTTTGTCATCTCACTACAACCTGGATATGGTCCTATTGGTGTTTCCATGCAATATGGTTATCCCCAGTATCGACATCCTAACCAACAACTTCCATTCTTGGATACCTTAGATATTCTAGATATGTCGTTTTTAACAAATGATCCCATCCTTCATGCCCCATTTCGGCCTGCCATCCCTGCCAAATTACCATCGGATATTTCAAAATTCAATGGAAAACCTCGCGAAGATCCTAAAAATCATGTTGTGACTTTCCATTTATGTTTTTTTCCAACTCTTTAATGGATGATTCCATCCATATTAGAATTTTTCAAGGAACACTTAGAGGTGCAACAACAAAATGGTATATTGAGTTGCCACATAACTCCTTTGTCGACTTTAATTCTCTTTCCATGGCCATACATTTTTAGTTGCCTATATGGTATGAGACCTGTATAGATATTTTGACCTCACTCCAACAATCCTATTCCACCGACATCTCTGATCATATTCATGAGTGGAGATGACGAAAACAATTGATTAAAGCCCCCATTCCGGACAAACTCCTCACGAATTGGTTTACAAAGTATTTCTTGCCTCCCATTTTGGGTGATGTTTCTATGGGAAATATTGTTACTAAAGAGTAGGCTATTATTTGTGTGCAGTATTTGGAATTGTTTTATTCCTAGTCAAGCACACTTTATGATATGATACCCCATGCTTCTCATCTGTCGAACAATATGTCAAGACCTACTCCAGAACCAAGTTTCGTTCCAAACAACACAACTACTTCCGCTCCTACTCAAACCTCTCAGCTGAATTTAGTCCAATCCACTTCATATCAACAACCAAGAGGTAAGAGGAAAAACCTGAGTAAATCCAAAAAAAATTCTAACGAGCAGGATAATCCTAATAATGTTGATACTCATCTGACTAGGAAGTCTAAATCTATGAGGAATACCACTACATGAAATATTTTCCTCATTGTGAGTTTGTCGCTAAATATTCAAAGGGTACCTCCCAACCAGTCAACAACAACATATGGTTGCACAAAACCCTATCCCTACGCAAGGAGGTGACCAAGGTTATTCCCACCATGGGGATTCTTCCATGAACACCTACGAGGTGTACACATTGAAGATGGTTAATGTCATGACATGAGAAAATACTCATGACACTCCTCTAGGTGATTAGACAAAAGGAAAGGATGTTGGTCATCCCTCTAATTCCACACCTCCTCCATATTCCAATCCTCTTTAGATTGAGAAGACAATTTATGATGTAACATTGTGCCCTCCCAAGAGTATAATTCAAAAGGAAACATTTAACCCCAATTCCCACACTTTCAAAAACTACAACATCGTTGAATATTTGGAACAAGATCCTTGTACGATGTTATCCCTCGAATTTCTACAGCACTATCCAAGTCAACATAGAACCCTGTTGTCAGCCATTGGAGCCATGGATACTCAGAAATCGAATCTGATCACGTTTAATATGTATTAATTTAAGGAGAGGCTCTCCCACCAGTTAGCATTCCAAATTCAAATTTTGGTTGGTGGGACGAATTTTCATCGCACTATTTTGGATGAAGGATCCTACACCTATGTCATGTCTTTTCCTTATTATAAATCCCTTGGTTCTCTTAAAATTACTCCATCTTCCAACACCTTGACAACGTTTGATGGACATGGTTTCCAACCTCACAGACTCTTGCAATGTTATGTTGTGACAGTAAAGGGTAAGACGGTTTCGATCGATATTGAAGTGGTTGACGCACCCCTGGATTATAATTTGTTACTTGGTCGTAGCTGGTTCTATGTGATCACTATTGTCCCATCTTCAATGTTCTGTATTTTACGATTTCCCCATTAAGCAAAGATTATCATCGTTGACCAACTTGACTATACAACTCGAGATCTCCATAATGTTGCATCAAATAATGTCCAATTTTTATGAAAAAATAGTTTTGAGACTGCAGGAGTAGGTCTCCTTAAGAATTCCTTGTTCATGGGGGTTTTTCCTTTGTCTTATCCTCCCACCCTGCAGGTTTCCATGTTAAACATGATTTCGACTCATGTGCGAGAATCCTTAGAATTATCTGATCCTTTGGTAGCACCTGGTCTCGATGAGAATTATTCATCGTCTCTGGCAAGCTCGTTCAGCAATCAAACAAACCCCCCTCGATTCGAATCGAGTTCCACTCTGGATCAAATACTTGAACCTTCTTTTCGTCCTCCCAGTGAAAATATTCCAATTAGTAACCAAACACCCAAATGAGGAAAAAAGAAGAAAAGTAATTGGAGGAATTGACACTTGGGGGGAAGTTATCAAGCCTCTCGACATTATGTTGGAGAGAAGCCACTAGCTTGTACCAAAGAAACTAGGGGAAAAACACCTCTAGAGAAGCATCCTGCTAGGAGTGATCCTCGCTTGGTAATCGTTCCCATCGTAGCATAACAGTATTTTCTTAAACGAGATTAGTGTTTGTTATTTCTCGTGATCATTAATACATTACAATAGGTTACTGAGTATACTTTCATCTCTTTTTCAGACTTGTAAAATCTATACAAATAGAACTTTTTGTATTTTCCTTTAAACTCTTTTTAGACTACCTAAACATGAAAAGATTGCCGAGTGAACTTGCTTCCTTTCACACTCATTAAAAACGTTTTGAAAGGGTGTTTTTTGAGTGGTATTTTATTTCTTTATCGACCTTGCGAGACTAATTATGAAAAATGAATACTATAATCAAGCATGATTAGAAGATTTCTCCCATGTATTGTATTACACTTTTTTCGGTCTAGGGTGACTAAATTTACGAAAAAGTCACTCTTGGAGTCGTCTTTAAGTTCTTTTCAGACTCTCTAAACATGAAAAACCATTGATTTTTCCTTCTCTGGACTCATAAAACCATACATTGAAGGTCCCATTTCAGAACAAACCCTTACTTCTTCCATTTCGTTAATCTAGGAAGAGGAACTTATCGAAGGTGAGTTATACCGAGCACCTGCTATCCTCCTCAAGCTCAATAAACAAGAAAGAGTTACTCATCTCTCTAGATGGGGGGGAAATTAAAGGAAGTGTGTTATCGAATAAATCGGTAGGTGCAGACACTAACTGATCTCCATAGATCCACCCAGACCTAGAACAAAACACACCATAGCGTGACGCTTTCCTTAAGTTTTAGATATTGAATTTACTAACTAAAGAGGGATAGGTGACATACCGTTTAAATGTCGCTTCCTCTCGTTATCTCCATCCTATCTCCGTTCCAACACTCATACAATGATGATCCTACAAACGAACGCAACAAACCAAAGTGATAGTAATAGCATAAACTCAATATAAACCTATGTATGTGATCAATGAATCATACAATAAAACACAACAAGCTTTATAGGAAAGAATCATATTACTATATCATATTAAATGTGAAAGAGAGATTACAACCATGGCCTTGATGTCGTAAGGTCCCTTCCAACTGTCCTTCGTTACCCACACACTTCTTGCTCCAAGGATTTTAGACCATGGATCTCATAGCTACTCACAATCTATCTTGACAAAGAAAATCTCAAAGCCACTCTAGCCAAGCTAACAATCCCAAGCCAAAAACAACTACCTTTCTCCATAATAGTTCCTCTCCTTTTATAAGATAAAGAGGATAAGGTGAGTAGGTTAGGATGATCCCACTAAATCATGAAAGTGAGTATGATCCAAACCGTTCATATGCCACCTCACCATGGAAGTTTATCCTTCTAGAAGCATCGAGAAGATGCTCGTTTTTCCCATGTATGAGCATTCTCGCACCCTGCTTATAGAGCAACCTACGAACCTCTCACAACCTAGCTATGGTGTAGCTTGCGATAATCAGGCATTCTCACACCCTGCATATACAGAAACCTGCAAACATCCTCTTTAATAGGGTTTTCACGAAGGAGAATGCAACTTCTTTTCTCACGGAAATTTCTTCTCTCTTCTTTTTTCAGGAACTCAGGCCACTGAACCCTCTGAAGGAAACATATAGGTTTACATCATTAATGGTCATAGGGATGATGAAAATAATGTGTAACAAAGTGAGTCAATTTTTGTATCATTTATGGAATCTATTTTCTCCCTTGAACATGGAACCTATTTGCACCTCATATTACAGTTGGGTAATGTTCTTGTCTTTGAGTCATACCAATTCTATGAGTCGTCATAATTTTTCACTCTAGTCGAAGAGTGCTCTTATTTTCCATCACATTATGTTCTTGGTACTTGTTGAGTCAATTTTTCCAAGTAATTTGTTGTTCCAAGTTGGTTGTCATGCCTCATCATGTTCAAGCAAAGTCTCGCTTCCAACCATCCATCAACAATATTACCAAGTTTGTGTTTCCTATTTCAGTCCATACTCATTCGATCCACCATCTCACATTACTTTCCTATGTCAGTTTCATTTCGATGATGGGGGATACATCATTACTCTTCTTCGACGAGTATTTTCCTGTCGAATTCATCGCATTATCCATGAATTAGACTTAAAAACCAGTTAGTACCTTGGGACCTTCATGTCTCAATAGAAGGCCTCCTCACTTTCGATAGTAGGTTTACATCATTGAACTATGATTGGATGATTCCACTAATGTTCGACCTCATATCTTTTATTCACATTCGCTGGAATGTACTAGGGTACCTTGGGAGTCATTGTCATCATTGGTGATTTCCCTCGCACTTGTTAATGGTTTACCTCAATTTACATTAATCAAGTGGTTTCTACCATGTTCAACATCAAATCATCTATTCACATGTCCGCTAGATTCGTACCGCTTAGAAATTGGGACAAAGACCCTGGGTTGGGTATTCACTCTGTTTTCCTCTTTTCCTAGGCTGCGATGGATATCATTGGATAATGTAAAATATTTCATTACAATCACCATGCTGGAAATCTTACCAATATATATTGTCACATCAATCCACATTGTATTGATCTGTGGCTATGTTTTGTCATCTCGTAGCTCCACTTTGTATTTTTTGTGGTTGCGATCAGTTGATGCAATGGAGGTATGGATCCACATTGTATATTTGGTGGTCATATCCTTCGTCAGTATTTTCATGAATTTGGAGTGTATTGGTCGACGATTGTACTTTGAGTAATCTCATATTCTTATCATACGTATGCCTGCCTAGGAAATGGAACATATATTAATATTGTTTGGTGATTGTTTGCAGCTTCTACCATGTTTTCCCACTCCAATACTCTTGCATTGAATAATTTGTCAAGTTTTTCTCCCATCATTTTCTCTTCTGACCTCACACTTTAGGGGGAGATCTATTACACACCAAAATTGCACACCTAGGTTGTTGGCAAATTTTTACCAAGTAGCGTATGCTTGTCATTGATGGAAAGTACAACAGTGGAGATGGTAGGATAAGAAGGATAAAATCCCTTGGGATTCAGACGTGAAATCTCAGGAGGAACAACGTTGAGGAAAACACGTGCAGCAAAGGCACAACTCAAGATATAGGAGTTTGCAGAGGAGAAGGAAGACAGAGATCCAGTGACCATTGGATCCCATTCAAATTTCTCGAAAGGCCGACAGCCGCCGGATCTGCAGAAGCTGCGAGGGAGATAAGCCATCAGAGAATCGAGGATCGGGACTTTGAACTGTCCAATTCATTCGACAACAAAAACCCTGAAATCGCGATATGCGATTTCGCGACTTGATCACATCTGTTGAAGCAAGCATGCGATATGGACCGTTGATTGTCCTCATCGAAGTTTCAGGGATCGGGATTTCAATATGCAAAGAACACAATGCAACGAAAACCTCGATTTCACGATATTTGAAATCGCGATTGAATCTAGACCGTCAGATCAACATGTGATCTAGACCATTGATCCAACTCATGACAACAGACCACGTCAGCAAGGGACACGTGGCACAACCAGGGAATGACAGGTGTCAGGCAGATTCAACACTTCAGGCACATGAAATTCACGAATCAGAGTGACACGTGGCAGGATCTAACACGTGTCAAACCACGTGTAATGTCAGCAGAGGCATCGGCGATCGGGACTTTGAAATGACAAAGTCACTTGACATCGAAAGTCTCAAAATCCTGGAGGGATCGGGACCGTCCATCTGAGGGACAGGTGTCGAAGATCAAGGCACCGTCGGCATTTTGTTCATCGGGAAATCGGGGATCCCGTTGACAAGAGTTTTGTACAAGTCAGAATCGCGATCTGCGAAACCCCGATGAGTGGGGGCTAGCTGTCAGCACAGCAACGAAGGAGGATGGTGGCATAGTGGAGGCCAGTTGTCAGAGAAAAGGAGCGTCGGGATTTGGACGATCAGGAATCACGTGGGTGTATGCATCTTGGCATCACAAACCCGGTAGCCCCGACGGGATAAGGCTACGGTAA
>SNQJ01S0012450.1:17976-59832 GCA_010110895.2 Picea sitchensis
AATCGCGATCCGTGAAACCCCGATGAGTGGGGGCCAGCTGTCAGTACAAAAACGAAGGAGGCTGGTGGCATAGTGGAGGCCAGTTGTCAGAGAAAAGGAGTGTCGGGATTTGGACGATCAGGAATCACGTGGGTGTATGCATCTTGGCATCACAAACCCCGTAGCCCCGACGGGATAAGGCTGTGGTCATGGGTAATGGTCACGTGGACCAGGGCTCAGCCAGAATGGCTGAAGTGCATCACGTATCGAGAAATCACGAATCCCGTGGACATAAACATTATGTCATCGCAAAGGCTGAAACCCCGATAGAGAGACATAAGGTTGTGGTCACAACCCTTGGTCACGGGATTTGTAAGTGACTAAGACTATGAACGCCGAGAGTGCCGAAATCATGATATATGAAATCCTGATTTGATCTGAACCGTTTTATCAAGTATTGATCGTAGGGCTACTGTTGCATACAACAGTGAAACTGCCAGAAACCATTGATGGTTTCAGCCAGAGAAGCTGAAGAGTTACGATGTTGATCTCGCAGAGCACTCGAGAGGTGGAGTATATCATCATGGTGTGAGCATGCAAAGGGGGAGTGCACATTGCATGCATGAGGGGCACAGAAGAAATGTATACACGGTACGGAGAAGAGAATGGTGGTTGTTGCTGTAGGAGTCGTTGTTGTCGCTCTGGAGGAGAATTCAAGTGTGTAGAAGGAGGCAGAGCACAGGAGAAGAACATGCATAGTAGAGGAATGTTGCATCGAAAGGATATGGCACACAAAGCATAAAACGCAGAAGACCGGACAACGCAAGTGATATGTGAAGAAAGGCAGTGTGGTAGAAAGAGAAACGAGATGTAGCAGAACAGTGATAAGTCGGTGTTTCTGCAAAGAGTTATAAAAAGAAGAACAATTGTTTAAGCTCAGTAACAATTGATTCACCCCCCCCTCTCAGTTGTCCAACATAGGTATCTCACCCAAATTGTCAAGTGACATATGCACCTCGGTAAGTGTCGCATGCAGTGTCAAAAGTGTCATATGCACCTTCCCAAGTGTCACATTCACTTTGTAAGGTGTATCCACTCATTAACACCACAAAAATAGTTTTTCATGACCCCTAATTCATATGGGAGGAGGAAAACCATCATTTCTATGTCAAAACACACCATTTCCTTGGATAATTTGACCTTTTTTGGGGCACTTATGAACGGTGGCGCCCCCCTATCCATCTGTAGGAAGCATTGGTGTTCCCCTAACCATGTATTGGGAGCACGACTATTGGTGAATGGTGTTGGAATAGGGGCAGAACCAGTGTTCAATACTTAATAGTCTACCAACAAAACCTCAACTACCGACACTTTTGGCAACACCTGTGAATCATGTGAAGTGTCACCCTAGGTTGAAACAGGGGAGGTTACAGGAGGCAGGTGTCTGTAACCAGGCTGGGACACGATTATGTGATAAGAGCACTTCATAAAATATTTTGTTAACACTTAGGAAGTGAACATGCATTAGTTTATTAACCTCATTAACACTGCAAAGAATAATCAAAGATAGATAAGCGTAGTAACAACAAGTGATTATGCACCCTGAGCACTTAGCACTTAGCACTGTGAGTTAAGTCTAGCATTCATTTACCCTTTAACCTAAGTAAATTACTTAAGAAACAAAATATATATTCATTCCACATCATAATTAAAGCACAAAGCAAATGCATAACAAAAATGACGCTACACAAAGAAAACCATGAGACACCAGATATACGTGGTTCACCCTAGGGTGGGGCTATGTCCACAAACTGCTTCTCCTCTTTATTATTCACCAAAATCTTACATCCAGACTCTCTTATGAACTAAGCCACAGAGTTGAACTTTGCACAAGACAAGAGATCTTCACACTAAGCACTAGGTCCTCCCTTTTTACCTTCCAAAAATAGGTCGAATGCAAAGATCAAAAATATCTTATCACACCACTTAGTACCTACTCCACACTAAGCATCAAAATCACTAAGAACAATCTACATAATCACAGTCGAGCACAAAGACTCAACCACATACATTCCTTTGAACACAAAACTATTGCTTCTACAATACATTCCTCTTTATTTATACTTTACAAAATCTTACAATAAGGCCTACACATGGGGAAAACCCATGGGCCGACATCCCATAAACCAGTTACAAAACCTAGAGGACCCGTTATTGGGTCTACATATCCCTCAAAATAGGTGCGATCCATGATCTCAGCTCCACTCGGACGCTCTTACTTTGACCAACGTCTCAAAGTACAAAAGTGGGCCAAAACCTCCAAAACTGACCAAATTTTTCCCAAAACTTGGTCGAGGGCCAACAACCCCCCAACACTCACCTGTGACTTGTTTAGAGTCACTTAGGTTCGAACAATGTTGCTTCAAAATCCTCGAGTTTAACTCGAGCTGCCTCAACTTCTTGCCTTGCGTGAGCCTCCTTCTCAACGAGCTACTGGACTGTCTACTCTGTAACAGGCCCTCCCAGGCATTGTTCTATTGCTCCAACTACTTGATCTAACTATGAACCCTGGCCATTGATCTCCTTGAACACCTTGCAAGCTTCGTCCTGCACAGGTTGTAACTTATGTGTTACTTCCATCACCTTACCGTGGAGGACAATGATATGTTGTTGTACTATGCGATGCTCCTAGGAGCTCTTCATCCTTTCCACTTCTGTGAGCAACTTCATCTGTGCCTGCAATGAAAATTCTTCCTGTTGTGCCTCCTGTAACTAAGCCTCTAGCGTATTTAACTTTGGATCTTGAGCGAGGCATTCATATGTCTGGGCGCTTTTGTCACTCTACTGTTTACATGATGAGGAGAGGGATTTTATACTTGCTACTATGTTTTTGGTGGACTGTTCCCTCTAGTCACGCACCTCGTGGGGGGTACTCAACACTATTCGAGCCTCCAGTTCATCTATCCTAGCCTGAAACTTCCAGAGGATCTTTGTGAGCTTCACTACTTGAGCTTCGACAGGATCTTTCTCCTCCTATACCAAGCCTGGCATAGAGCGACATGCTTTTCTTACTGCTTATTTAACCATGGCCTTCTCTCCAAGCAACTTCTCTTTTTCCTTTTGTAGCTTGGCTTCACAAGTTTTCTTTTCCTCCTAAGGCTTCACCTCAAGCTCTGCTTTCTTGATTTCATAGGAAACAATATTGTCTTGCATTTCTCGTAACTGTACTAGGAATTAATTTTTCTCCTTTTGCAAGGCTTCTATAGCCTTCTCCTTCGCTTCATGAGCTCTCTGGAACCGATCTTCTATTGCATCAACAAGCGTTCTTAGCTGGGATGCTCTTTCAAAGGTCATTTCTCTTTGTTCCATTCTATATTCCTTCAAACCTCCCTCCAATACTTCAACTTGTTCTGGAGTTATTCCTTTAAGGTTAACCTCAACATCCAAGTTGGGGCTAGCATGTAGTGCTGCAGGGGTGGGAAACTTGATACTATACTAGGGGAGGGTGATCCAAATCCCTGGTTCACCCTACGAAGTTGGTTCGTCCACCAAGTCTGCGGTCTGTGATGAGGAAGGTGTAGACGATGTAGTAAGCACTCTGTGGAAAAAGAAAACAACATGATGCACTTCCTTCACCTCCCTATCAATCATTTCATATAACTCCACCTATTTCTCTTTGTATCTCTGCAATCCCGACAACAAAACCATTTGTTGACACAGGGGCAGAGCCAGGGTTCAACACTTAACATCTCACCAACAAAATTGTGACTACTAGCCCTTTTGGAAATACCTGCGAAGCAGGCGAAGTCTCACCCAAGGTAGAAGCAGGGGGGTTACAGGACGCAGGTGTCTGTAACTAGGGTGGGACACAATTTTTTTATAATAGCACTTCACAGAATATTCTGTTAATTCTTAGGAAGTTAATATGCATAAGTTTATTGACCGCATTAACATTGCAGAGCATAATAAAAAATAGATAAGCGCAGTAACAACAAGTGATTATGCACCCTGAGCACTTAACACTGTGAGTTAAGTCTAGCATTCATTTACCCTTTAACCTAAGTAAAGTACTTAAGAAACAAAACATATATTCATTACACATCATAATCAAAGCACTAAGAAAATGCATAGCATAAGTGACACTGCACAAAGTAAATCATGAGACACGAGATATATGTGGTTCACCGTAGGGTGGGGCTACGTCCCTTTGCCTCTTTATTATTCGTCAAAATCTTACATCTAGACACTCCTGTGCACTAATCCACAGAGTTAAACTTTGCACAAGATAGGAAATCTATGCACTAAGCACTAGATCCTCCTTCTTTACCTTCCAAAAATAGATCGAATGCATAGAGCCAAAATCTCTTATCATGACACTTAGCACCTGCTCCACACTAAGCATCACAACCACTAAGCAAAGTCTACAAAATCAGAGTCGAGCACAAAACCTCGACCACATGCATTCCTTCGCACACAAAACTACTGCTTCTACGATACATTCCTCTTTATTTATACTTTACAAAATCTTACAATAAGGCCTACACATGGGGAAAACCCGTGGGCCCACATCCCATAAACCCATTACAAAACCTAGAGGACCTCTTACTGGGTCCACATAGCTCAAAAAATAGGTGAGATATGTGATCTTAGCTCCGCTTGGGTGCTCCTACTTTGACCAACGTGTCGAAGTCCAAAAGTGGGCCAAAACCTCCAAAACTAACCAAAGTTTTCCCAAAGCTTGATCGAGGGCCAACAAATGGTGTCGTGTCTCTCACTCAGGGGAAGCACCATGTTTGTTGAGGGAAAAAGGAGGATCTCCTCCACCTTATTCTATGGGCCACCTCTTTCAGATTGAGTTGGTTATGTTTGACCCCCATGCTTTGGCTTCAATCTAGGATAAGATCCCAACCTCAAGGAGTCATATCATCAACCATATCTCTCATTTTCTCATGGTGGTTGTGCCTCTCAAGCCTATATATTGAAAGATTTCCAAGGTGAAAGGGCGGATGTAATCGGTCAAGAGTATCATCATTTTGATCTTGGTAGATTCATGTAGGGAGATGGATGAGGAGAGCTTCGAGAAGCTATTGATAGATCAATGATGGTTTTTAAGTATTCTCTTTTGGTTCTCATTTGAATATACTTGGCCTATTTCCTTCAATCTTGTGTATTCTTGCATGTTTTTTTCTATTGTTCCTTCAATATTTGTAGATGAATTTGTTTGACCCAATCTTGTAGAGTAGGAGAATGTCCAACCCCCAAGGCACTAAAGAACATGGTTTAAATATCAAAATAATAATTTGGCCTCCCCATTAAGAAGCTCATGTAACCGTTCTCTTTCTGTCCAAAAATTCCAAGGTGGCTAAAATAAAAATACTTTAAAAAAATGTAAACGATTATCCCCTTAGCTTTCCCACTCTCTCGTGGAATCATATCCCTCTATAATTCTTGTCATTTTCTCTCTCGCATCCAACAATGTATTTTATTATTAATAATGATCAAAGTGTTACATTTCGTGGGTAGTCTAGCCTCTTTTAATAATTCACACATAGGTATTTCATCAAATAAAAAATACATTATTAATTTGGGGACAAAAAACTAGGGTATTACATTCCCCTCCCCCTTATATTGGGAGTGTCCTCAATTCATATACAAAACAAAAATCTAAAACTTTAAAATTCTTTAGAAAGTCACAGGTACTCTTCCCATATGGTATCTTTATGTTTCCAAGTAGCACCTTCAGAACCGTAGCATTGATTGTGGAGCACTTTGACTTTATTTCTAATATGTGCATCCACTGAACCTAAAATTCCCCTTATGGATGCACCTAAATCAAATTCAAATCAATAACATGGTTAGGATCATGCACACAGTTTTATAGCAAAGAGAGATGAAATACATTATGGGCATTTATGGAAGCATGCATGCAACTGGCCCTGTCCAATATGTCAAATGGACCACAAAATCTAGCTACTAGCTTCGTTCAACTGTTCAACTTTAATGAGCTCTTCTCAAGCTTCACTTTCAAAAGAACATGCTCTCCCATTTTGAATTCTCTAGCTATCATGTTATTATCTTCATAACTCTTCTGTCTATCTTGTGCATCCTTCAATTTTTGCTTCATTTTAACCATGTGGTATTCCATATCATTGAGTAATTCAAGCCCAAGTCTATTGGGTTGTCTAAACTCCCTAGAGTATTTTCATTTTCTACCATACAAAGCTTCAAATGAACTCATATTCAATGAATCTTGATACCCATTATTATAGGTAAACTCAACCTAATGCAAGTAATCTTCCAACTTAGATGGCTTATCCATCACATACATTCTTAACATGAATTTAATTAATAGGTTGACTCTATCTTTGTGCCCATGTGACTGTGAATGGTATGTTATGCTAAAGTTTAGATTTGTACCAAATCTTTAAAATAATCCCCTCCAAAAAATTGAAGTAAATGCCAAAATAATTTGATGTTTACAACCTAGATGTTTAACATATGGAACATTATGCAATTATTTTAACACCAAATTCCTAATTTGACTGCTGCATATTAATGGCTATAGCATGCATGCTATGTATTTATACAGTTTATCTTTTTTTCGCCTGCTACTCCAACCTTAAAATAAATTCCTAATTTGACTGGTGCATATTAATGGCTATAGCATGCATGCGATGTATTTATACAGCTTATCTTTTTTTCGCCTGCTACTCCAACCTTATCTGATAAGAAAAAATATCTCTCGTACAAACTTATGCGTATGCTTTATGAGCAGTGTTCTGAACACTAATTCCCACGTTCTCCTCTTGAAGCATCTGATATGTTCAAAATGGAATTTGAAAGCAAAGCATTGCCTCCTACGGTTTTCTGATTTTTAGATGACCACCTGCAGCCTGTTCATACATGCTTATTATGCAGTACTTTCGTCATATATTCATTCGCAAAACGTTTTGGATGTTGTGCGGTTTTGAAAAGTCAAGTAATTTGCTTGGCTTAAATGCTTCCACTGCTTTATCCTTAATTCAGCGAAAGGAGTGAGCTGATATTTCCTAGGTCACATAATTAAGAAGTGAATTGTAGGACCTTTTGTTGCGTTGGAATACATTAATTAATCTCGCTCTGAGGAAAGATGCTTCATCTTTTAAAATAGTCTGCTTTTTTATTCATTATAATGCCAGTATAGAAAATGGAAGTCTGTCGCTTTATTAACAGAACTACCTCAATATATGGTGCAATCCAAAACCCTAACTTTTAAGGCGCTACCTACAACAGAAATGGAAGAGGTAGAATCTTTATAGTACAAGATTGCCTCGTTGTAAATAAACTTTAAATTAGGTCGAAGATAACACCGTACAATGACGCGGGATCTGTCCAGGTTTTTCATTTATCTAAGTAGTAAGCGCTCTCAAGCGCTTGTTTTTCATCTGGAAAAAGCTAAATAAAAAGGATAACATGATGATCGGTATATACCTTGTGAGATTTTTAGCACAGCTTTGTTGCTAAATTCGACTATTCTTGTTTGTGCCAAACCAAATATATGCGTTAGGTTTTGGAGCTCCTGGTGGAAGGGATCTCTGTGTCTCATATCCGTTAAAATGTAATATAAAAAATCGACAGAGGACAAAGGATCATCATGAAGAAGGCTTTATGATGACTAATGATATTTCAAGTCTCGTATGGTTAGGATTCATATTAGAAATCAAATTTAGATGGGTACCAAGTCTATATCGGACTTAGAAGATCTTTTTAATCCTATTCCTTTACAATACACACCTACGACATTATTGTCTTCTTTTCTATTCACTTATCCACCATAAAAATCTTGTCTTCTTTTCTATTCATTTATCCACCATGAAAAGCATTGTTTCTTCAGATTACACTTTTATTCAACAACGTAATTAAAAGAAATATCCAATTGCAAAAAAATTCATAATCTATATCAATCCAAAATATTAACTCTCACCCTTGATTTTCTCAAATAGCCAAAGATTTGAAACCAGGCTTTTATGTAACGTGCATCTAATGAATCTTTATATATGGGAACACAGTAACCTATTTACAAAAATTGCATTAAAAATATAAAAGTTAAAACATAGGGTAAGGGAAACTAACTATTGATCTTTGTCAAGTTTCAAAAATAAGAAAGTTATAATAATTCAAATCTATGTTTACTATATCAATGTCATTATATATATTTCATATATTATTGTCATTATAGAAATGTCATTCTAGTATTAATGGCATGCAAAAATTATTGAAAAAGAGACATCAAGGTGTAATTAAAAAATTATTGAAAAAGGGGCATGAGGGTGTAATTGCACAACTATGCTCACTAGATGTTCAAACATCTAAGCCATGTATTCCCCTATATCCCAAAGGGATCATTGATAAGCATTCCAAAGTATTTGAAGATATTCCCAAAGGTCTTCTACCCACTCGAAATCATGATCATGCTATTCACCTAATTCCTGGAGTGTCCCTACTAATGTGAGGCCTTACAGATACCCTTATGCCCAAAATAGTGAAATTGAGAGTATGGTTGAAGAAATGTTAGAGGATGACATTATTAGACCTAGCCAAAGTTCTTACTCTGCACCGATGGTAATGGTTCTCAAGAAAGATGGCTCATGGAGTATGTGTCCAGATTATAGAGAGCTCAAAAAGATCACTATTAAAGATAAGTTTCCCATTCCCTTCATTGATGAATCATTAGATGAACTACATGGAGAGATATATTTCAAAAAGTTGGATCTTCGTTCACGGTATCATCAGATTGGAATGAAGGAAACACTTATCCCAAAAATAACATTCTGAACTCATGAAGGCCATTATGAATTTTTGGTCATGCCTTTGGGCCTTACAAATGTACCTTCCACATTCCAAGGGTTCATGAATTCCATTTCGAGGCCCTTCCTTCGAAAATTTGTGTTAGTATTTTTTGATGATATATTAATCTATAGTAAGTCTTGGGAGGATGATGTGCGACATGTTGACCAGGTGCTACAACTACTAAAGGAGCAACAACTATATGCCAAACCATCCAAATATTTCTTTGGGGTCAAGGAGGTAGATCATTTGGATCATATTGTATCTCATGAATGTGTCAAGGTAGACCCTAACAAGATTAAGGCCATGATGGACTCACCGATTACCAAAACATTGAAGAATCTTAGAGGATTTTTGGGTTTGACAAGTTACTACTGCAAGTTTGTTTGAAAGTATGGAAGAATAGAAGCACCTTTAATGACATTAAATAAGAAGGTTTCATTTTCATGGACTCGAGAAGCAACTCAAGATTTTGAACAACTTAAAGAGGTGATGTGCAAAGCTCCTGTATTGACCACACGAGACTTCACAAAAACCTTTATTGTCGAATGTGATGCCTCGGGAAACAACATTGGTGTTGTTTTAATGCAAGAAGGATGTCCCCTTGCTTTTGAAAGTCGATCACTCAAGGGAAAGGACTTACACAAATCCATTTATGAGAAGGAAATTATGTCAATGCTACATGCATTGAAGTAATGGCACCCTTACCTAATAGGTTGACACTTCAAGTTCAAAACAGATCATGATAGTCTTAAATACTTCTTTGAATAGAGCTAATCTTCATAAGAACAACAAAAATGGTTGACCAAGATATTAGGTTATGATTTTAAAATCATTTATAAAAAGGGAAGAAAAATGTTGTGACAAATGCACTCTCAAGAAATGATGAAGATCTTGAGGTCTTTCTATGTGCTATCTCGATCATCCAACCTAATTGGATAATAGAAGTGAGGGATGAATGAAAGAACTATGAAAACGTGTGGGCTCTCATTCAAAGGCTCCAGCAAGGTTCCAGTGCATTATATACATTTACATGGAAAAATGATTCACTATGCTACAAAGATCGCTTATATTTATGTAAGAAATCCCAACTCAAACAAAATGTGCTATTGGAATTGCACACCTCTCTTGTAGTAGGGCACCCGGGATTTTTGAAAACCTACCATAGCATCAAGAAGGATTTTTTTTGGGATGGCCTTGAAACTAATGTTCAAAGGTTTGTGTCAGAATGTTTGGTTTGACAACAAAATAAGGTGGAAACAATTAAGTCCCCAGGTATTTTACAACCATTAGCCATCCCAAGTCAACATTGGGAGGAGGCTTCCATGGATCTCATCACAGGGTTACCAAAGTATGAAGGAAAGAGTGTCATCATGGTGATTGTTGATAGACTCACCAAGTATGCACACTTTTATGCACTCACTCATTCCTTCAAAGCGAGTATAGTTGCCACCGCATTTATGGAGACAGTTAAAAAACTACATGGAAGCCCAACGATTATTGTAAGTGTCAGAGATCCCATCTTCACTCAACATTTTTGGATAGAATTATTTTCTTGTTTGGGTACTCAATTGACTCATATCTCATCCTATCATCCTCAATGTGATGGACAAACCGAGATAGTGAAAAAATGTTTGGAAGGATACCTTCGTTGATTTGTCTCTTATAAAAAAAAATGGCTCAAATGGTTCTTGTAACATCCCCAAAAATAAATTATTTATGAATTTGAAATTTCCTAGGAAATTATTTCGGTTTTTGGTAATCGAAATTGGAATTTTTTTTACATTTATGGCAATTTCGAATTTCAAATTTAGTTAATTGTAATTAGTGATTATGACTGTTGGGCAGAGATCTGATTTGACCCAACTAACTACTTGACTATGACACTTGTATGGAACAAAATATTTTATAATTATTGTTGATGGACAAATGGAACAATGAGGTTAAAATTAGCTGACCATGACTCCATGAGTGGGGAACAAGTTGGAACTACCTCAGAGATGAATATTACAAGTGGAAAATCAGGAATTTGGCCATGGGAAGCCCGTGAAAATTAGGGATTTGGAAAGTTGTAAAAATTCCCAAGGGGAAAAAAACCTAGGCACTTTTGCTTTTGGATATATGGCATATGGGAGGAGGCAGGATGTTGCCTAGTATGCTAAGGAAGGAATAATATCTTGTTGTTATGAACACTAATTGCATAGTGTGAGGCAAGGGAAAAATGTGGAGACTCAAGGACTATTTTTGAGGAGGAGTATTGAGTTTTCCCTCATGGATTCATGCTCAGGCTAGGGGGTGAACAAGAAAACTAATCTGGCTGTTTTTTTCTAAGGTTGGGAGGAACCTGGTTGTTCCCTTTGTTGTTTCAACACTTATCTAGACATTTTCAACTACTCCCCTCTCGTCGTATTTGTATTGATAAAATAATTGGTAGCATACATGTCTTCTACTCCTTGACGGATACCCTACTTGTAATGAACCTCATTATCACACAACAATTTTTATTTTTTTTGTTTTGTTTGCTATTTCCTTTTAATAGAAAAATGTATGAAATTAATATAGGATTGGTTGAACTTCTGTTCGTAAAAAGGTTCTTAAAGGGGAAAAATTCCTAAGTTCTACTTATCATATGAGGTCCCTCTCATTTTCAAATTCCTTTACCCCTTGGTATAATGGATCATATGAAAAAAGGTCTCATAAATCTTACTACGATTTACTCAAACAAAAACATAAGACTTCTAATATTTGCGCGCATGTATATCTGATAAAAATTGAATCTAGGCGACCTTACTTGGTTTCCCCACCATACGATTCATCGAGTCAGGTTTTATTACTAGATAGCTAACCTATCTACTATGTCGCAATCAAATTTAAAGTTCCTAGGACGAGGGTTTGTTTGTGAATTAGTTACTTACCTCCATATGTCAATGGACATTTCACCACTAGGATCAGACTGTTGATTCACACTAATCTCGAGGAAAGATAAGGGGTTTTACTCTTAACATAATACTTACTAAGTGGGAGGAATGATTCTATGTCTAGCAGTTAAGACTCTATAAGTTTTCATTAAAGGTGATCTGCGAGTTCCAGTGGAAATTAATGGGCTCTTTACCCAATATGGCATACTGTCTCTAACACTGTCACATTGCCACCTACCCTTCGTGCCCTCCACAATTACTATGAGGTTGACATGATATCGATTAGGTTTGAAGCGGTTTCACGATTTCCATTGTTGAGTTCTACGAGGCGATCCTGTGAACCAACCTTGGAGGCCTAGAGTATTTCCATGGTAGCCGCTTCTGAATTTTAACAGTTGACGTGGTCCTTACCCTTGGTAAGTATTTGTCTCAATATGAATTACTTGTAAAAAGAGATAATTCATTCCCGAATTCTTCTATATTGTTTTCAAAGTTACCCTAAATCCTGGAGGGGAAATTCCTTCGAATTGATCTCCATTTTTCGTCTTCTTGTTTTGAAGGGAGTATATTCATTTGTTTCCTGTTCAGTTTTGGAAGAAAGGGTTTTATAACCTACTAGTTTATTTCCCATGAATATATCTCTGTTTTTGCCCTTCTGGTATTAGGGAGGGTGTATCCGTTCTTTTTCCTATTTAGGTTTTGGGAGAAGGGGTTTCGTAACCTCCTTGTTTAAGTTCTATGTCGAATCCTTTGATTGTTGTCGAGGCTTAAGGCCTCTGTAGGGCTTTAAATAGTTCCAATCATGATATTATTTCGCAATGCGTCCAATATTATTTGCAGTAGGTAATACCCTCATCATGCTCTGTCCGATTTGGTATTATTTTCATTAGGTAACACCCTCATCGCTCTCTGTCCGATTTGGTTAAAAAATAGTGGGAACAAATCACTGTAATGTTGAAATGCATAAGATGACTTGATGTCATTCAGTTATGGGCGGTTATGTGTGGTTTTTTAATTCGTTATGAACAATATATTCCATGATAGCGTAGGTCTCGTTACGTCCTTTAAAAAGATAATTGTTATTGTCTATTTCTGTCTTTTTCCTTGTTATGGAGTCATTACTTGTTATGTATGCACCTACTCCTTGTAAGATTTCTTCGTTTCAGGGCTTGTATAATTAAGTAATGATGGGCATTGTTTTGATACGAGGGTACCCATCGACGAATTAAAATGCTATCCTCCTTCGGCCAGGTGTCTATCTAGTTGGGAAAAGCGACAAGTAAACAAGAGAGCTATGCTAGCCTATCGAAAAGAAGTTAAGTAAGATCACATAAAATTTCCTTACTGAATGTTATCAATTCTGTTAGTATTTCATCATTTTTATCTACGTTTACTGATAATTAAACGTTACTGCTTCAGGAATTTTCGTCTGCCTATGGATCTTGGATGTTCTGTTCCCACTTTCGACGCAAAAGGTATTCGAGTTCCTTTATAGGCCTTCTCAGAATTTCAACAGTGCAAGGGCACGGTCTCTTCCTGGATTTTCGAGATGTTTGAAAATAGTTTGTTCTATTGCCTTCAATGGTTGGGATGGGGAGGTCCTCCAGTTGATTCTTGGTTTGACTTATGTGTATAATTGTTATCATACAAGACTTTATTTTAATTGAATAATGAAATGCGTTGGATATTTTATCCCAGTCGTTTCTCTATTTAGTCTCATCTCAACTTGTAAATTTATTTATCGTTACTATCGTTTAGAATGTATTTGGCTACATATGTTTACACAGTCTGAAATCCTGTTCGGTATGGTATAAAAGTAACCTAAAGAAATTGTGTGGTTTTAACTTGTTTTAAGGACTCTATTACACCGAAACTTCTTATTATAATTAAATTCAGATTATGAGTCTCCTCATATGATTTGTCTTATTTTCCTTTGAGATTATTGCTGCACAATATGGATCTGTGTTTTTCCCTTTCCAGGATTAGGAAAGGATTTCTTCCGTACTCTCGACTTACGGCTCAACATAAAAGTTTGACAGTCCAGTTGACTACCATTTCCCTTATGGATTTGTTACTATTATTCTATCATCATTCCTTGAATGGGTATATTCCTTTATTGTTACAGTTCATGAAAATTCAGATAAACGATTGACAGGGTTAGATTTGTTTAACATTTATTTTCAACACATGTAAGACGTAGTTGACTAGGCCTGGTCATTTCCGATTCAACACTAATACCTTGTTGACCTATATATATATATATATATATATCTGTGTGTGTGTGTGTGTGTGTGTGTGTGTGTGTGTGTGTATTTACTATAATTTATTTATCGTAATGGAGTCTTGAACCTTTTATAATTTTTTCATATGTCTCTACATATATATATATGTATCTTGTTCCTTGACTATGTTTTTAACTAGTTTACTTTAGTTTCAAAGTATCATTTGTGCAGAACTCCTATTTCATACTGTGTATCTGTTGGTAGTTTTAACTGTAGATGTTCTATATGCAAATCAAGAATAAATCCCATGTTACAGGCTAGATTTACTTTGAAATCTGAACTTACGTGTTCATTATTGGAGGCTCGTTGTGCGCTATAAATACCTACACGAAGTATCGTTTAGCATGGATATTGGTATGTTCGACCTTAATCACATCACACAAACAATGAAGATTTTCCTTACTTAACAGAATGAATCAAAAGTAAAGTGCAATCAATAGTTTATCTTGTTATGAGGGTAAAATCTTCTACAGAACTTGTCTTACTAGTGAAATACTTAATGACCTTAGCATTCACACAACACTCTGTCTCAATAAAAAAAATCCGTTCCTAGCTAAAGATGAGGAAGTATTTAGTAGGTCTTTCCCTTCCATAACATTCGACCAGAATTTATTCATAGCAATCAAATTACAGAACATAGCAATTACCCAGAATTTATTCGTAGCAGCAAACAAGTTACAAAACATAACATTTAACGAGAGAGAGAGAGAGAGAATATCATATATGAATCAAATTACGGGAAGACAAAGGGAACAACCACGCTCCTCCCAACCATAGAATAGGGAAGCCAAAATCACTTGCCCGATTCACCCCCTAACCTGACCATGAATCCATGAGGGCAAAACTTGAAATCTCCTGTTCAACAATGTCCTTCAATTTAGTAGATCCCTCTTGCCTCACACTCATTTAGTGTTCATAGCAGCAAGGAAAAAAAAATCATTAGTGTCTTTCCCAGCATACTTGGCAGCGTCTTGCCTCCTCACATATGCTTATTTATCAGTTTGCCTAGGTCCTTTTTTCTCTCCCCTGGGAATTTTCGCAGCTTTCTAAATTCCTAATTTTCAGGGGCTGCCAATGGCCAAATCACTGATTTTCCACATGTAAAAATCCGCCTAGAGGTAGCTTGCACATGTTCCCCTCTCATGGAGTCATGGTGAGCTAAAATTTAACATTGTTGTTCCATTTGTCCCCTGCAATCAATATAAAATATTTTGTTGTCATACAAGTGTCACAGTCAAATAACTAGTTGGGACAAATCAAATCTCTTCCCAAAAATCATAATTATTTATTACAATTATTAAATTCGAAATTCGAAATTTCCATAAATGGAAAAAAAATTCTAGTTTCGAATTTACTAAAAATGGAATAAATTTCCAACAAATTTAAATTCCAATTTTTTTATTTATTTTTATTTAGGGATGTCACATCCTTTCCCCCTTCCGTAAAACACTATCCTCAGTGTTTGTTCGTTTCCTAGAATAGGGTTGGATGAGATTTCCGTAAATCTCCTTCCAACTCCCATGTGGCCTCTTAAGGACTAAAGTGCTTCCATTGCACCTTTACCTGAGCGAGGACTCTGTTTCGAAGTGTTATTTCTCTTCGGTCCAGAATGCACAGGGGTTCCACCTGGAACTCGCCTTTGGGTTCCACCTGTACCAAGTTCCAATCAATCATATGAGTAGGGTCATGAATATATTTTTGCAGCAAAGAAACATGAAATACATTATGAATTCTTAGATTAGCCGGAAGTGCAAGTTGGTATGCTACGGGTCCAATTCGAGCTAGTATCTCGAAGGGCCCACAAAACCTGGGTGCCATATTGGCACAGTTTCCTAACTTCAACGAGATTTTTCAGGCTTTGAATTTCAAATAAACATGGTCTCCTACTTGAAATTCCAAGTGCCTTCTTTCAAGTTCTGTTGTACCTTTCTTACCATGTTCTCCATTTCTTGGAGCATTTCTGGTCTGACCATGAGTCTGTTAGCTGGGTTATCCCAGCTAATTGGATTTGTACAGTTTCTGTCATACAGTATTTTGAAAGGGCTCAACTTAGTCGAAGTTTGGTACCCATTGTTATATGCAAATTCTACCAAGTGCAGATAGTCTTCCCACTTGTTCGGTTTTGTTCTTACGTACATGCAGAGCATATCCTATACGATCTATTTTGTCCTTTCGCTCTGTCCATCCGTTTGTGGATGATAACTCGTACTGAAATTCAATTTAGTATTTAGCCCTGCAAACAATTCCTTCCAAAAAGCGGATGTGAATTTGACGTCTCTATCTGAAATCACCATTTTAGGAATACCATGCAGTCTAAAAATTTCTTTCATGAATATTTCAACAATGTTTATATCTTTAAAAGTAGACTTTACTGGAATAAATTGTGCGGACTTACTGAGTTTATCAATTACAACCATGATAGAATCATTCTCTCTCTGAGTTTTAGGCAAACCTCTTATAAAATCTAGCGATATGGTCTCCCATTTCCAGTCTGGTACTGATAATGGTTGTAATAGGCCGGCTGGATGCTAATGCTCGACCTTAACGTGTTGATAATCTTGGCACCTAGCCAAGTACTCTTCTGTTTAACCCTTCATATTGGGCCAGTAAAATAGTCTTCTAAGTGTTGTGATTGTTTTCTGGTAACCTGGATGGTCATAATACGGTT
The DNA here is from genome assembly GCA_010110895.2 of Picea sitchensis. NCBI lineage: Eukaryota > Viridiplantae > Streptophyta > Pinopsida > Pinales > Pinaceae > Picea > Picea sitchensis. The sequence continues at coordinate 34,650 of SNQJ01S0012450.1, forward strand.
TCTTATGCACTTCGTTTAGAACTGTTAATTTTAACTTTGTTGAATATGGTATGTAAAGTCTATTTTTAAATCATAATAGTCCCTTCTTGTCGATACTTAGATCTGATTTATCTGAGTTTGAGATACTGTCGTGTAATTCTGTCATCATTTTAATGTAATTTCCATCGTTAATACCTATCGTCCTTATCCTTTGTTCCAGATCACTTTCTGCCCTGCTGATATTTATTTCAAATAACCCATGGACTCTTCTGCTTAATGCGTCTACTACCTTATTTTCCTTACCTTTGTTGTTTCTGACCTCGAAGTTGAATTCTCTCAAGAAGGATAGCCACCTTGCTTGTCTTGCATTAAGATCTAGTTGGTTAAACGGATATTTCACCCCGCTATTATCCGTTAATAGTAGGAATTTTCTGCCCATTATGTAGCGTCGCCACATTTTAAGGTGTGTATTACTGCTGCCAATTCTAGGTCTCGAGTGACGTAATTTCACTCATGTTCTTTTAATTTATGGGACTCATAACAAATGAGGTGTCCTTCATGAGTTAGGACACCACCTAGTCCCTCTTTACTTGCATCAACACATATGGTGAAATCTTTATCTAGGTTTGCTACCTTTAATATGGGTGCAATTGTCAGTAATTCCTTCAGTTTGTTAAAACTGTCTTGACACTTCCCTGACCAGTTGAACTTGGTCCCTTTCTTTTGTAATGACATGATAGGATAGGCTATCTTGGAAAACCCTTCTATGAATCTGCGGTAATATCTGGTGATTCCCATGAATGACCGTATATCCGCTACATCCTTAGGTACTGGCCATTCCATAATGGCTTTTATCTTCTTTGGGTCTACGACAATGCCTTTCGTTGAAATTGCATGTCCTAGATATTATATTTCCTTTTGATAAAAGTCACACTTGTCAAATTTGGCATATAGCTTGTGTTTCCTTAACGTTTGCATAACGGTTCTTAAGTGTTCCTCATGTTCTTCCTCCATTTTAGAATAGACCAGAATATCGTCGATAAATACTACCATGAACTTGTCCAAGTACTGACTGAAAATACTGTTCATCAGGCACATAAACGTGGTTGGTGCGTTAGTGAGTCCGAAAGGTATGACTACGAACTCGTAGTGTCCATATCTTGTCCGAAAAGTTGTTTTTCTTATGTCCTCGTCTTTTATCTGAACTTGATGATAATCAGATCATAAATCCAACTTTGAAAAGATCTTGGCCCCACCTACGTGATAGAATAGATCATTTATCCTTGGTAAGGGGTACTTATTCTTAATAGTCACTTTGTTTAGTTGTCTATAATCAATACATAGTCTTAGAGTACCATTTTTCTTTTTCACAAAAAGGACTAGTGCCCCCCAAGGTGAGACACTCGGTCTGATATACTCTTTGTCCAACAATTCCTATAATTGTATTTTTAATTTTGTTAGTTCTGGTAGACTCATTCGGTAAGGCGGTTTTGAGATAGGGGTTGAACCGGCTAGTAGGTCTATGGAGAAGTCTATTTCCCTTCTAGGAGGTAATTCTGGTATTTCATCCACAAACATGTTCATGAATTCACGTAGAACAACAAAGTCTTCTAGCTTTGGCTTATCTTCTTTTTCTAATAGATTTGTCACTTCGATGGCATAAAATTGACATCCCTTCCTCATACATTTCTTTAGTTGCATCGCTGAAACTTATCTAACTGATACCAATTTTGGTATACCTTGGGAAGTTCTGGTAGTGCCAGAATCATCTTTATAGCTAAGTATCTTTGTATAACAATCTAATATTTCTTTGTGTTGTTCCAACCAATCTATCCCAATAATAATATCGTAAGATCCTAGTGGTAGGATGTTCAGATGGGTCTTTATATTTTGACCATCTAAGCTAAACTCACAATCCGGAACAAAGTCAACTACTTTTCTTTTAGTACCAGTCACTAATTGTACAAGCCATTATTTTGTGTGCTTCAGTTTCTTAATTTTGTTTGACTCTGCCACATTAGGTGTAATATAACTTAACGTAGCTCCAGGGTCAATTAAAACAGAAATTCGAGTATCATTGATTTTACCTTTGATCTCTACCACAGAGGACTGGTGGTTAGCTTGTCAACCATCTATTGTTGCACTTATCCGATGTAGGCTTATGCCCACGTCTCCCACCGTTGAGGCTTCCTACATATTATGAACTGCAATTCTGTTTGTTGAACTTAAACGTGGACACTTCCTCCTTAGATGAGGCTCTCCACATTCCCAACACTTTAATGGCTCGTGGGGGTTGTCTCCAAACTTGCTCGTTCCCATCTTTACCAGTTTACCACTGCCTTGCGTATTCGAGTGGTTGGAGTGAAAATCCTTTATCGAAAAACTTTTTGCTGTATTCCGATAAGGAGTTGGCTGGTACCCCTTCTTCCCTTGGTTCATTTTCTATTGTTTCTTATCCTTCCAGGCTTTGGGAAACTCTACCTGATGTTTATACTGATCGTAGCACATTCATGCTTTCCTGAATACTTTTCTCAAGGATTTGGGGTTGTCAAACTCAATTCTATCCTTGTAGGACTGTGGTAGATAGCTTAGAAATCGGTGAATTTTTACTTTATCCTCACAGTTGTACAGTACGAACCTTAGTAGTTCCATGAATTTACTTATGAGGCCTTCCATTGCCATCTGTCCAATTCGTAACTCGTAAAAATATTTTGTCTTCTTTTCATAGTAACTTTCCGAAAGGTATTTTTTCTTGAAATACTTTTTAAAGTCAGACCATTCGAGCTATTTCTCCTTTGGGTCCTTGGCCAATTTTAGGTCCTTCCACCAAATGTTGGCCTTCCCTTTCAGATTGTAGATGGCCATTCTGACCTTCATGTTGTTGGAATAGTTGTAGATCTGGAAGTATTTTTTGATGCCCAACATCCATGCCTCAGCTTCTTCTCCTGTCTTGGATTCTCCATCAAAGGTAGCTGGTTTAATCTTTTTAAATTCTCCTTCGAGGTGGTCTACTTGTTTTCTTTTTCTGTCAGATTTAGTTTTTTCTTTAGCTGAAGGTGTTCCTTCCGACGAACTATCTCCTTTTTCTGTTTCACGCCCCGAGTTCTTGGAGGCCCTTTTGCTAACTTCTTCCTCATGGTTATCGTTCTTTGGGATTTTCTTGGTCACTATACTATGCAACAAAACTTAATTTATCTCTTGTTGTTACTGTTGTGCTTTCTTCAATTTTTCATTGTCTGCTTTGAAAATCTGTAATTCAACAATAAGGTTCCTCATTGTTTCCAACACTTTTGTGGGTGAGATTTCGTCACTGTTATGCCTTATATCTCCAGGAGGTCTTTGTTGCGGATTTTCTCCCATCCTGTTTTCCGCATTGTCCTGAGATGCCATAATTAACTCAAAACAGAAAGAGATTTATGTGTGTAACCAAAAGATTTTTTTATTATTTTTAGATAAAACAGAAAATATATTAAGTAGCTAAAGTGGCCCTGTTCAGGCCTAGTGTTGTAAGTTTTTCTCTGATACCATATGTAATGAACCTCATTATCACACAACAATTTTTTTTGTTTTGTTTTGTTTGCTATTTCCTTTTAATAGCAGAATGTATGAAATTAATATAGGATTGGTTCAACTTCTATTCGTAAAAAGGTTCTTAAAGGGGAAAAATTCCTAAATTCTACTTATCATAAGAGGTCCCTCTCGTTTTCAAATTCCTTTACCCCTTAGTATAATGGATCATATGACAAAAGGTCTCATAAATCCTACTACGATTTACTCAAACAAAAACATAAGACTTCTAATATTTGTGCGCATGTATATCTGATAAAAATTGAATCTAGGCAACTTTACTTGGTTTCCCCACCATACAATTCATCGAGTCAGGTTTTATTACCAGATAGCTAACCTATCTACTATGTGACGATCAAATTTAAAGTTCTTAGGACCAGGGTTGGTTTGTGAATTAGTTACTTACCTCCATATGCCAATGGACATTTCACCACTAGGATCGGATTGTTGATTCGCGTAATCTCAAGGAAAGACAAGGGGTTTTACTCTTAACATAATACTTATTAAGTGGGAGGAATTATTCTCTATCTAGCAGTTAAGACTCTGTAAGTTTTCATTAAAGGTGGCCTGCGAGTTCCAATGGAAATTACTAGGCTCTTTACCCAATATGGCATACTGTCTCTGACACTGTCACATTGCCACCTGCCCTCTGTGCCCTCCACAATTACTTTGAGGTTGACAGGATATCGATTAGGGTTGAAGTGGTTTCACGATTGTCATTGTTGAGTTTTGCAAGGTGGTCCTGTGAACCAACCTTGGAGGCGCAGAGTATTTCCATGGTAGCCGCTTCCGAATTGTAACAGTTGGCGCGGTCCTTACCCCTGGTAAGTATTTGTCTCAATACGCATTACTTGTAAAAAGAGATAATGCATTCCCGACTCCTTCTGTATTGTTTCCAAAGTTACCCTAAATCCTGGAGGGGAAATTCCTTCGAATTGATCTCCATTTTTCGTCTTCTGGTTTTGAAGGGAGTATATTCATTTGTTTCCTATTTAGTTTTGGAAGAAAGGGTTTCATAACCTCCTAGTTTATTTTCCATTAATATATCTCTGTTTCTTCCCTTCTGGTATTAGGGAGGGTGTATCTGTTTTTTTTCCTATTTAGGTTTTGGGAGAAGGGGTTTTGTAACCTCCCTGTTTAAGTTCTATGTCGAATCCTTTGATTGTTTTTTAGGCTTAAGGCCTCTATAGGGATTTAAATAGTTCCAATAATGATATTATTTCGCAATGCGTCCAATATTATTTGCAGTAGGTAATACCCTCATCATGCTCTGTCCTATTTGGTTAAAAAATAGTGGGAACAAATCGTTGTAATGTTGAAATGCATAAGACTACTCGATGTGATTCGGTTATGGACGGTTATGTGTGGTTTTCTAATTCGGTATGAACAATATAATCCATGATAGCATAGGTCTAGTTACATCCTTTAAAAAGATAATTGTTGCTGTCTATTTCTGTTTTTTTTCCTTGTTATGGAGTCATTACTTGCTGTGTATGCACCTCATCCTTGTAAGATTTCTTCATTTCAGGGCTTGTATAATTCACTAATGATGGGACCTATTTTGATATGAGGGTACGCATCAATGAATTAATACGCTATCCACCTTCTGCCAGGTGTCTATCCAGTTGGGAAAAGAGACAAGTAAACAAGAGAGCTATGCCAGCCTATCGAATAGAAGTTAAGTAAGATCACATAAAATTTCCTTACTCACTGTTATCAATTCTGTTAGTATTTCATCATTTTTATCTACCTTTACTGATAATTAAACATTATTGCTTCAGGGATTTTCGTCTACCTATGTATCTCGGATGTTCGGTTCCCACTTTCGACGTAAAAGGTATTCGAGTTCCTTTGTAGACCTTCTCAGAATTTCAACAATGCAAGGGTACGGTCTCTTCCTGGAATTTCAAGATGTTTGAAAATAGTTTGTTCTATTGCCTTCAATGGTTGGGATGGGGAGGTCCTCCAGTTGATTCTTGGTCCAACTTCTGTGTATAACTGTTCTCATACATGACTTTATTTTAATTGAATAATGAAATGCGTTGGATATTTTATTCTAGTCGTTCCTCTATTTAGTCTCACCCCAACTTGTAAATTTATTTCTCGTTACTATCGTTTAGAATGTATTCGTCTACAGATGTTTACACAATCCAAAATCCCGTCCGGTATGGTATAAAAGGAACCTGAAGAACTTTTGGGGTTTTAACTTGTTGTAAGGACTCTATTACACCGAAACTTCGTATTATAATTAAATTTAGATTATGAGTCTCCTCATATGATTTGTCTTGTTTTCCTTTGGGATTATTGCTGCACAATATGGCTCTGTGCTTTTCCCTTTCCGGAATTAGGAAATGATTTCTTCCTTACTCTCGACGTACGACTCAACATAAAAGTTTGATAGTCCAGTTGACTACCATTTCACTTATGGATTTGTTACTATTAGACTATCATCATTCCTCGAATCGGTATATTCCTTTATTGTTACAGTTCGTGAAAATTCAGATAAATGATTGACAGGGTTAGATTTGTTTAACATTTATTTTCAACACATCTAAGATGTAGTTGACTAGACCTGGTCATTTCCGATTCAACACTAATACCTTGCTAATATATATATATGTGTGTGTGTGTGTGTGTGTGTGTGTGTGTGTGTGTGTGTGTGTGTGTATCTTGTTCCCTGACTGTGTTTTTAACTAGTTTACTTCAGTTTCAAAGTACCATTTGTGCAGAACCCCTATTGCATACTGTGTATATGTTGGTAGTTTTAGTTGTACATGTTATATATGAAAATCAAGAATAAATTCCGTGTAACATGCTGGATTTACTTTGAAATCTGAACTTACGTGTTCATTATTGGAGGCTCGTTGTGCACTATAAATACCTACAAGCAATATCGTTCAACAGAGATATTGGGATGTTGGACCTTAATCACATCAAACAAACAATGAATATTTTCCTTACTTAACGAAACAAATCAAAAGTAAAGTGTAATCAATAGTTTATCTCGTTATGAGGGTAAAATCTTCTGTAGAACTCGTCTTACTAGTGAAATAATTAATGACCTTAGCATTCACACAACACTCTGTCTCAATAAAACAAATCCATTCCTATCTAAATATGAGGAAGTATTTAGTACGCCTTTCCCTTCCATAAAATTAACCCAGAATTTATTCATAGCAATCAAATTACAGAACATAGCAATTACCGAGAATTTATTCGTAGCAACAAACAAGTTGCAAAACATAACATTTAACGAGAGAGAGATAGAATAGCATATCTAAATCAAATTGTGGGTAGACAAAGGAAACAACCATGTTCCTCCCAACCATAGAATAGGGCATCCAAAATCACTTGCCCGATTCACGCCCTAGCCTGACCATGAATCCATGAGGGTGAAAATTGAAATCTCCTCTTCAGCAATGTCCTTCAATTCAGTAGATCCCTCTTGCCTCACACTCATTTAGTGTTCATAGCAGTAAGGAAAAAAAAATCATTAGTCTCTTTCCTAGCATACTTTGCAGTGTCCTGCCTCCTCACATATGGTTATTTATCAATTTGCCTAGGTCCTTTTTTCCCTCCCTTGGGAATTTTCCCAGCTTTCTAAATCCATGATTTTAAGGGGTTGCCAATGGCCAAGTCACTGATTTTCCACTTGTAAAAATCAGCCTAGAGGTAGTTCCCACATGTTCCCCTCTCATGGAGTCATGGTTAGCTAAACTTTCAGATGGCTTTTCCATTTGTCCCTTGCAATCAATATAACATATTCTATTCTCATACAAGTGTCATAGTCAAATAATTAGTTGGGACAAATCAAATCTCTGCCCAACAGTCATAATTATTTATTACAACTATTAAATTCGAAATTCGGAATTGCCATAAATGGCAAAAATTTTCCAGTTTCGAATTTACTAAAAACGAAATAAATTTCCAGCAAATTTAAATTCCAAATATATATATATATATATTGGGGGATGTCACACTACTGCTCATATGTGAATAAATGGAATCATAAAATTACGGTATGTTATTTGCTATAGGAATAATCTATTATGTTGAAGAATGCATGTATACAATTACTCCATGTTATCTGCTGTAAGAATAAACTATGTTACTGAAGAATGCATCTATATGGTTGTTGCAATGTTATTTGTTGTAGGAACAATCTATTATATTGAATTAAACATCTATACAGTTATTGTATGTGATATGTTGTGGGAACAGACCCATCATGTTAATGACTTATACGACGGATATGTATTATCTATGGTAGGAATATATCTAAGTTTTGTCAATGAACAATGTTATAAAGATATTGTGTATTAGTCATTGTAAGGACATATTTATCTTGCATGAAGTAATAAGTTAACCATGAAGATACGAGACACAAGTTCTGGAAATTTCAACGAGTCATGGGGTCATACGCCTATAAGATATTCAATTTTGTAGTAAAACTTCAACATTTGCAAAAATTAAAAGAAATATGGAAAATAAATTTTAAGAGAAATACACACACACACACACACACACACACACACACACATATATATATATATACAATCATAGCTCTGTGGGTTATATAATTAGGGCTGTAGAATTTGCTGACAACGCGAATACCAAGGAGACTTGAAAGATTTACTCATGTAAATTTGAGATATGTGTGTGTGTGTGTGTGTGTGTGTATAGTTACTGCATAGTCTATTCCTACATCAAGGTCATTCATACATAAGAATTCCAATGCTTGACACAAGAGATTTACGAATAAAGATTTTGTTACTAAGTCTATGAAATAAATCAATGTATAGCTCAACCATTCTCTTGTAGATTACAACGTGGTTGTATGTCTTGAATATTACAAAGTTCATAGTGAATATTACAAAGTTCATAGCGTAGAGACTACTTAAGTAAGCCACAATATTTGAGCAATAGGAAGGATAATTAAAATATTCCTTTATTAAAGAATTCGAAGATCTGTACATCTAAAGACTCGAATCCAAACAGTCATAAATAAGAACACAAGAGCGTTAACCAACATCACTAGGATTCCTTTATGAATCCTTCAGAGTAAAATTTTAATTTGAAACCCGAGTACCTTCTTGAGCAGGACTTGGTTCTAATCCATCACAACATCCATGTAAGCCTGCAAAAGTATGAGACATTTTTCTCAGCGAAAGACAAAGGCCAAACAAAAAATCTAAATTAGATAAACCACATAAGAACACAAAGATATCACCTGTCGGGATAATTACTTATCTTAGAATTATCACAAGTATGTTCCCAGTCATAGTCGTGATCCATCGACACACCGAAAGGGAAGGAGTGAACTCGAAAATCTTGATGGGTACCCTCGCATCAAACATGGTCCCATCATTGGTTATAATATCCAACATAGAAAGGAAAGGTATATCAAAAATGAATTTCACAATTGTACAATAGGTCCAACACCAAATCAAGATAGAAACATTTGACAATGAATAGTGTATAATTATTATACAGAGTAACCCTACGAGTCACAAAGAATACACCAAAATGTGATCCTCATAATAAACAAAGTCAGTATAGAGATGGTATGAGAGAATCTAATTCAATACACAAATCTGTATAAAGAAAGATAATTTAGCACAAAATATTTCGTTTCCTCTTCTCCATAATTTAAGATTGCGTTAAGTCAGTACAAAGTTTGCAAATGACCAGGTTTGCATAGTATAGGACATCTAAACCAAAAGTGTATCGCCAATTCGAGAACTACAGAGGAAATTTTGGAATGGTTGATCGGTCTGTTCACTGAAAGTTATAGACTATTGATGAGGATGATTTGCAGTTAAAAATGACTCATAAAGGTAAGTAAACAGAACTAGGTTACAAAACCAGTATTCAAATACCAAAAAAAGAATACCTAACCAAGAAAGGAAATGTTATCAAAACCTACAGAGTGGAATTACCTTAACCTGGAAAAATTACAATAGGCAGTTTACAATGTGGTTCCTACTCTATCGATTTAACTTCTAGGCTAGAGTCCTTGTGAATTCTTGCAAAGACTCAACACCAAATGATGACGCAGAATAATGAAGAAATGTAGGGGACTATGAGCCCTAAGAGTAAACTACATACGAAAGACCATACCTGTGCAGATTCATTGGGAACGGAAAACAAAAAGAGCAGAATGTCGATTCCTTTCAGGAAGATTGAGAATACAGGAATATGAAACTGAAGCCACTTATTAGTAGTGAGAACAGTCTAGAGTTTTTAAGGAGAATAATGATAAGGAGGTAACTTAACTAAAAGTCATCATAAACATTACAGTGCACAAGGTTATTCTATTGTAATTAAAAATACAAGGTGCCACTCAACAACCAGAATACAAGAACATTGTGAAACTTACCAGGGAGATTGGTTAGAGATGTTCTCCTCCATCACGGAAGTCCTCCTAGTCTCCACTTCCCTCATCAAGAAAAATAAATCGCTGAGATAATTTTGGAGAACTTCACAAATGACAGAAGTAAAACTAATATAACCCTAAAGAACTCTTACCACACAGAGTTAATGCTGATGGTACGAAGGGAGGCTCGGGCCATGTGATGGAGTAGATTTAGTGCATCCATATTGGATGAAGGGTCAAGTCATAGAATTTTTTATTCCCATACACAATGCTGGCATTAATTGTCGGTTCAGAGGGTTAACTCTTGTCTGACATGAACCTTTCTTTTCACATTAAATGGGATACGAAGTAAAGGGAATTTTCCTTAGTGACTCATGGAAGCTATTAACTTTAACTGCTTTTAGTTCAGTTAGTACATCTTTTAGTTGAGACATCGTTTAGATCAGGTGGAGTTAAATGAATTGTTAGCATGGTGTATTTGAACCGGAAAACCTTTATATTGATTATGCTTGGAATATCTTTACCTAACCATTAGATTACTGGGGATGCATTTCAAAAAAAAAACCTTATGTTAACCATCAATAGTTCGCCAAGGTGTGTAACCCCAATCCCATTTCGTTATGCATGGTATACGATTTTCTTTCGAAGAGTCATTGAGTTTAACCTTGCGTGCAAGTATAGAAGTGTGTTACCTTGAGTAGAGTTTAGGACCATAAGTCTTAATCCTATTATAGTTCTAATCTTTTTATAATCTATAGGCATATATACATATGGATGATTACCGTAACTTTAGAACTAAAAGGAAATGTTAGAATGGGGAGTTGCCCACTTAGGAACCCTTTTCATTGAGTGTGTAAAGCTTGGGTATTAATATCATCGTTGATAATCAGAACTTACGAAAACTTATTAGAGTTTAGCAATGGAGATAAAAGGTTACATTCTTTATTTATGAGTCAGTTTAAGGAATTTGGAGATTAATGTCCCTAAGAATTTTTATTTTTTTATGATAAATTTGAGGTAAATTAGATATGATATCAGAGAAAAGGTTACAACACTTGGACCTTGAACAGGGACAAATTAATTTATTAGTACATATTTCTGTCTATGTAAAACTAACAAACCATTATTAATACAAACAAAAAACTCTTTTATGTTCTGTGTTAATCATGGAAGCCCAAGATGAAGAAGAAATCAGACTTGAGGGGAATCCTAAACAAATACTTCCTAAATATCAGAGACAGAACAGTGATGGAAGCTCACCTACCAAAGTTCTAGAAACAATGAGGAATCTCATTATCGAGCTATAGGTTTTAAAAGCAGAGAATGAGGAACTGAAGAAGGCACAACACGAACAACAGGAAATAAATGAAGTCCTGTTGCGTAGTATAGTGACAAAGAAAACCCAAAAGGACAATAACTAGGAACAAGAGGTCAGTAAAAGGGCCTCCAATAATTCCATTTCTGAAGTAGAGAAAGGAGACAACTCATCTGAAGGTACACCTCCAGCTGAAGATTAAAAAAAAAAAAAAAAAGGAAACAGGTGGATCACCTGGAGGGAGAGTTTAAGAAAATACAATCATCTACCTTTGATGGGGAATCCAGAACAGGGGAGGAATTTGAAGCATGGTTATTATACATCAAGAAGTATTTTTAGATATACAACTATTCCAGCAGGTCAAAATGCCCATCTATAATCTCAAAGGAAAAGAAAGCATTTGGTGGCAAGACCTGAAGTTGGCCAAGGGCCTAAAGGAGAAACATATGGAATGGTCAGACTTTAATAAATACTTTAAGAAACAATACCTATATGAAAGTTACTATGAAAGAAAAACCAAATAATTTTATGAGCTACGACTTGGCCAAATGGCTATGGAAGATATAATTAACAAATTCCTAGAATTACTAAGGTTTGTACCTTATATTCAGGAGGATAAGTGAAAATCCAATGGTTCCTAAGCTATTTACCATAGTCCTACAACGACAAAATCGAATTTGATAATCCCAAATCCTCGAGTGAAGTATTCAGAAAAAATCGAATATGGTACGACCAATACAAACAACAGTCAAAATTTCTCAAGGCTTGGAAAGAAAAGAAACAAGACCAAATGAACCAAGAAAAGAAGGGATACTAGCCAACTCCTTATTGTAATGCAAAAAAAATCTTTCCAAGAAAATATTTTCACTCCAACAATCCAAATACTCAAGGAGGCAGTAAACCGGTAAATTTGGGAACAAAGAAGTTTGGGGACAACCCCCATGAACCATTAAAATGTTGGGAATGTGGAGAACTTCCTCTATGGAGGAACTGTTCACATTTGATTTCAACAACCAGAACTACTGTTCACAATCTGCAGGAAACCTCTATGGTGGGAGATGTGGGTAGAAGCTTGCATCAGATAAATGCGGTCGTGGATGAATGACAAGCTAGCCACGAGTCCTCTGTGGTGGAAATAGAAGGTAAAATCAATAACACTCGTATTTTTGTTTTAATTGATCCTAGAGCTACATTGAGTTATATCACTCATGGTATTGTGGAGTCAAATAAACATAAGAAACCAAGACATGCAAAATCTTGGCTAGTATAGCTAGCAACAGGAACGAAAAGAAAAGTCGTCAACTTGATTTATGATTATGAGTTCAACTTAGGTGGTCAAAACATAAAGAAAAATTTGAACATTCTACCTTTAGGGTCTTATGATGTAATTATTAGAATGGATTGGTTAGAAAGGCATAAAGTAGTGCTAAATTCTTATGAAAAATCATTTAAGTATAAAGATGAAAATGACACTCCTAAGATAGTTCAAGGTAGACAAAAACCAATCTCAGTTAGACAGATTTCAACAATGCAATTAAAGAGATGCATGAGAAAGGGTTGTCAAGTTTATGCCATCGAAGTAACAAACGTGTTAGAAAAAGAAAATAATCCCAACTTCAAGGATTTTGTTGTTCTGCATAATTTCAGAGATGTGTTTGTTAATGAAATACCTGAATTACCCCCGAGGGAGATAGACTTTTCTAACAACCTACTACCTGGTTCAGCCCCTATATCTAAAGCACCTTACCGAATGAGTTTGTCGGAATTAACAAAACTAAAAATTCAACTACAGGAATTATTAGAAAAACAATATATCAGACCGATTGTTTCACAATGGGGAGCACTAGTCCTCTTTGTGAAAAAGAAAGAAGGAACTCTAATATTATGCATTTATTAAGAAAATTAAACAAAATGACTATTAAGAATAAGTACCCCTTACCTAGAATAAATGATTTGTTTGATCAAGTAGGTGGGGCCAACATTTTCTTGAAATTTTATTTACGATATGGTTATCACTAGCTTAGGATACAGTATGAGGACATAAGTAAAACATATTTTCGAATGAGATATGGACATTACGAATGTGTTGTTATACCTTTCAGACTCACTAATGTGCCAGCCACATTTATGTGTTTAATGAACATTATTTTCAGTGAGTACTTGGACAAGTTTGTGTTAGTATTTATTGAGGACATTCTAGTATATTCTAAAATAGAAGAAGAACACAAATAACACTTAAGGATAGTTATGAAAACATTAAGAAAGAAAAAAATCTATGCTAAATTCGATAAATGCGACTTTTATTAGAAGAAAATACAATACCTAGGACATGTAATATCTGCAGAAGGCATTGGAGTTGATCGTGAGAAAATAAGATCCATCATGGAATGGTCGATCCCTAAGGATGTAGTGGAAATCCGATCGTTCATGGGAATCACCAGACATTACCACAGATTTATAGAGTGATTTTCTAAAATTGCATACCCTATCACATCATTACAAAAGAAGGGAACCAAGTTTAACTGGTCACATAAATGTCAAGACAATTTTAATAAGTTAAAGGAATTATTAAAAACCACACCCATTTTAAAGGTAGCATATCTAGACAAAGACTTCACTGTTTGTTTAAATGCGAGTAAGGAAGGACTATGTGGTGTCCTAACCCAAGAAGGGCATGGTATTTGTTATGAGTCACGAAAACTAAAGGAACATGAACGAAACTACATCACCCATGACTTAGACTTGGAAGTTGTAATACACGCCTTAACGATGTGGCGACACTACATAATGGGCATAAAGTTTTTGTTATTAACTGACAATAGTGGTGTGAAATTTTCGTTTAGTCAGCTGGACATTAATGCAAGGTAAGAAATATGGCTAGCCTTCTTGAGCAAATTTGACTTTGAGGTAAAACATATCAAGGGTAAGGAAAATAAAGTAGCAGATGCTTTAAGTAAAAGAGTTCATGGTTTGTTTGAAATAAACATTAGCAGGGTAGAAATCGATCTTGAACAGAGGATAAAGACTGCAAGTAATGACGATGAAAATTTCACTAAAACAATTGCAGAATTTCAAAACACTACAGAAAATTCAGACAAAATAGATCTGAGTGTGAAAAAAGATGGTCTACTACGATTTAAAAACATAATATACATACCAGATTCGAAAAAATTAAAGTTAATAGTTTTATATGAAGTTCAGAAGAATCCATATTATAGTCATCCAGGATACCAGAAAATGATGACAACTCTAAGAAAGTTATTTTATTAGACTAATATGAAGAGTGAAACAAAAAAATATTTAGCTAAGATGACCTGTTGCAACCCTTACCTATTCCAGAATGGAAATGGGAGACTATATCACTGGACTTTATTACAGGTTTGCCTAGAACTCAAAAACATAGTGATTCAATTATGGCGGTAATCGATAAACTTAGTAAGTATGCACACTTTATTCTTGTAAAGTCTACTTTTAAAGATATTAACATCGCTAAAATATTGATGAAATAAATTTTTAGACTCCATGGTATTTCTAAAATTGTGATTTCGGATAGAGACATAAAATTTACATCTTCTTTTTGGAAAGAATTGTTCGGAGGGTTAATTAGTAACTTGAATTTCAGCACGAGTTATCATCCACAAATGGATGGATAGACTGAACGAACAAACCAAATCATAGAATATATGCTCTGCATGTATGTAAGAACAAAACAAAGCAAGTGAGAAGAATACATGCACTTGGTATAATTTGAATATAACAATGGGTACCAAACTTTGACTAAAATGAGCCCTTTCGAGGCACTGTATGAAAAAAAGTGTATGACTCCAATTAGTTGGGATAACCCAGCTGATAGAATCATGGTTGGACCAGAGATGCTCCAAGAAATGGAGAGCACAGTAAGAAAAGTACAAAAAAACTTAAAAGAGCCACATGACAGACATAAAAGTTACGCAGACCATAAAAGAAGACACTTGGAATTTCAAGTGGGAGATGCATCTATTTAAAAGTCAAAGCCCAAAAAACTTCACTAAATCTGGGGAACTGTGCCAAGTTGGCACCCAGGTTTTGTGGACTTTCAAGATCTTAGCTCGAATTAGACTTGTAGCATACCAACTTGCACTTCCTGCCAATCTTAAAATTCATAATGTATTTCAGGTCTCTTTGTTAAAGAATTATGTTCATGACCCTACTCATATGATTGATTGGAACTTGGTGTAGGTGGAACGAGAAGGTAAGTTCCAAGTGGAACCACTACGCATTTTGGACATGAGAGAAATAACACTTCGAAACAGAGTCGTCACCCAGGTAAAACTGAAATGGAACCACTTTAGCCCTCAGGAGGCCACTTGGGAGTTGGAGGGAGATTTACAGAAATCTCATCCAATAATGTTCCAAGAAAGGAACGAACATTGAGGACAATGTTTTATTGAAGGGGGAAATGATGTAACATGCCCAAAAATAAATTATTTTTGAATTTGAAATGTCTTAGGAAATTATTTTTGTTTTTGGTAAATTCAAAATTGGAATTTTTTTTCCATTTATGGCAAATTCTGAATTCCGAATTTAGTTAAATGTAATTAATGATTATGACTGTTAGGAAGAGATCTGATTTGACCCAACTAAATACTTGACTATGACACTTGTATGGAACAAAATATTTTATAATTATTGTTGATGGACAAATGGAACAACCAGGTTAAAATCAACTAACAATGACTCCATGAGTGGAGAACATGTTGGAACTACCTCAAAGATGAATATTACAAGTGGAAGACCATGAATTTGGCCATGGGAAGCCCCTAAAATCAGGGATTTGGAAAGCTACGAAAATTCCCAAGGGGAAGAAGACGTAGGCAAGTTTTCTTTTGGATATATAGCATATGGGAGGAGGAAGGACACTGCCTATTATGCTAAGGAAGGAATGATATCTTACTATTATGAACACTAATTGTGGAGTGTGAGGCAAGGGGAAACTATGGAGACCGAAGGACTATTGCTGAGGAGGAATTCTGAGTTCGCCCTCATGGATTCATGGTCAATCTAGGGGGTGAACAGGAAATGCAATCTGACTGTTCTTTTATAAGGTTGGGAGGAACCTCACTTTTACCTTTGTTGTTTCATCACTTATCTACATATGTTCATCTACTCCCCTCTCATTGTATTTGTATTGATAAAATAATTGGTAGCATACATATATTCTACTCCTAGATGGATACCCTACTGCTCATATGTGAATAAATGGAGTCATAAAGTTACTGCATGTTATCTCTTGTAGGAATAATCTATTCTGTTGAAGAATGCATGTATACAGTTACTGCATGTTATCTGCTATATGAATAATCTATGCTACTGAAGAATGCATCTATATGGTTACTGCAAATGTTATCTTCTATAAGAAAAATCTATTCTCTTGATGTAAACATCTATATAGTTATTGTATGTGATCTACTGTAGGAACAAACCCATCATGTTAATGATAAACTTATAAGGCGAATGTGTATTATCTATGGTAGGAAAAGATCTAAATTTTGATAATAAACGATGTTATAAAGCTACTATGTATTAGTCGTTGTAAGGACAGATTTATCTTGCATGAAGTAATAAGTTAACCATGAAGATACGAGACACAAATTATGGAAATTTCTACCAGTCATGGGGTCATACGGATATAAGATATTCAGTTCTGTAGTAAAACTTCAACCTGTGCAAACATTAAAGGAAATCTGGAAAAAGATTTTTAAGAGAAATATACACATTTATATATATACAATCATATCTTTGTGGGTTATATAATTAGTGCTGTAGAAGTTGTCGACAACCTAAATACCAACGAGACTTGGAAGATTTACTCATGTAAATTTGATATATATATATATATATATATATATATATATCTGTGTGTGTGCGCGCGCGCGCGCATGTGCACGCGTGTGTGTGTACAATTACTACATAGTCTATTCCTACATCAAGGTCATTCATACATAAGATTTCCAATGCACGACAGAAGAGATTTACGAATAAAGATTTCATTACTAAGTCCTCGAAATAAATCAATGTATATCTCATCCATTCTCTTGTAAATCACAACGTAGCTATCTGTCTTAAATATTACAAATTTCATAGTGCACAGACTACTTAAATAAGACACATTATTCGAACAATAGGAAGGATAATTAAAATATTCCTGTATTAAAGAATTTGAAGATATGTACATTTAAAGACTCGAATCCAAACAATTATAAATAAGAACGCTGGAGCATTAACCAACATCACCATGATTTGTTTATGAATCCTCAAGTGTAAACTTTTAATTTGAAACCCAAGTACCTTCTTAAGAAGTACTTGGTTCTAATCCATCATGACATCCATGTAAGCCTCCAAAAGGAAAAGACGTTTTTCTTAGCGACAAACAAAGACCAAACAAAAACTCTAAATTAGATAAACCACATAAGACAATGAAGATATCATCTATCGGGATAATTACTTATCTTAGAATTATCATAGGTATGCTCCCAGTCATAGTCGTGATCTGTCGACAGACTGAAAGGGATGGAGTGAACTCGAAAATCCTGATGGGTACCCTCACAACAAAGAGGGTCCCATCATTAGTTATAATATCCAACATAGAAAGGAAACGTATATCAAAAATGAATTTCACAACTGTACAACAGGTCCTACACCAAATCAAGGTAAAAACATTTGACAATGAATAGTGTATAATTATTATACAGAGTAACCAAACGAGTCATAGAGAATACACCAAAATGTGATCCTTGTAATAAACAAAGTCAGTATAGAGATGGTATGAGAGAATCTAATTCAATACACAAATCTGTATAAAGAAAACTAATTTAGCACAAAATATTCAGTTTCCTCTTATCCATAATTCAAGACTTTGGCAAGTGAGTACAAAGTTTGCAAATGACCAGATTTTCATAGTATAGGACGTCTAAACCGGAAGTGTATTGGAAATTCAAGAACTACAGAGGAAATTTTGGAATGGTTGATCGGTTTGTTCGCTGAAAGTTACAGAGTGTTGATGAGGACGATTTGCAGTTAAAAATGACTCATAAAGTTAAGTAAACAAAAATAGGTTACGAAAACAGTATTCAAATACCACAATAAGAATACCCAACCAAGACAGGAAATGTTATCAAAACCTATCGAGTGAAATTACCTTAACCTAGAGAAATTATAACAGGGAGTTTACAACGTGGTTCCTACCCTATCGATTTAACTTCTGGGATAGATTCCTTGTGAAGTCTCGTAGAGGCTCAACACCAAATCATGATGTAGAATAATGAAGAAATGTAGGGAATGACAAGCCCTAAGAGTAAACTACATATGAAAGACTATACATGTGCAGATTCATTGGGAATGGAAAACAACAAGAGAAGAATGTTGAGTCCCTTCAAGAAGATTGAGAATATAGGAATACGACAGTGATGGCACTTATCAGTAGTGAGAACAATCCAAAGTTTTTAAGGAGAATAATGATACGGGGGTAACTTAACTAAAAGTCATCATAAACATTACGATGCACAAGGTTATTGTACTGTAATGAAAAAACCAAGGTGCCACTCAACAACTAGAATACAGGAACATTGTGAAACTTACTAGGGCGTTCGGTTAGATATGTCCACCTCCATCAGAGAATTCCTCCAATTCTCCACTCCCCTCGTCGAGAAAACTAAATCACAGAGCTAATTTCAGAGAACTTCACAAATGACAGAAGTAAAACTACTATAACCCTAAATAATTCTTACCACGTAGAGTGAATGTTGCTGGTATGAATGGAGGCTCGGGCCATGTGATGGAATAGAGTTGGCACATCCATATTAGACGAAGGGTTAGGTGATATCCCTTGTTATTCAAATACACAATGCCGCCATAAATGGTTGGTTCAAAGGCGTAACTCTCGTCTCACATGAACCTTTCCTTTCACATTAAATGGGATATGAAGTAAAGGGAGGTTTCCTTCATGACTCATGGAAGCTATTAACTCTAACTTCTTTTTGTTCAGTTAGTACATATTTTAGTTGTGACATCGTTTAGATAAGGTAGAGTTAAAAAAATTATTAGCATGGGGTATTTGAACGAGAAAATATTTATATCGATTATGCTTGGAAGATATTTACCCAACCATTAGATTACCAGGGATGCATTTCGAAAAAAAAATACCTTATCTTAACCATCAATAGTTCGCCAAGGTGTATAACCCCAACCCCATTTCATTATGCATGGTATACGAGTTTCTTTTGAATAGTCATTGAGTTTAACCTTGCGCTCAAGTATAGAAGTGTGTTACCTAGAGTAGAGTTTAGGACCATAATTCCTAAGCCTATTATAGTTCTAAGAATTTTATAATGTATAGCCATATATATATATATGGATGATTAGCATAACTTTTTAACTAAAATGAAATGTTAGAATGGGGAGTTTCTCACTTAGGAACCCTATTCATTGAGTGTGTAAAGTTGGGGTAGTATTGTCATCGTTGATAATCAGAACTTACACAAACTTATTAGAGTTTAGCAATGGAGATAAAAAGCTACATTCTTTTATTTACGAGTTAGTTTAAGGAATTTGGAGATTAATGTCCTTAAGAATTTTTATTTTTTTATGATAAATTTGAGGTACATTACAGTTATCCTTGGCAGAATGATGGTATAACACTTCCTTTCATATTACAACAAAAAAGACACCATTTATGGCACTCTATGGATACCACCCTCCTTCCATCACTTATTCTCTAAAATAAAAATCTAAGTTTGAAGAAGTGGAAGATCAAAATGAGCATCAAAAACAAGTTCTCCAAATCTTAAAGGACAACCTGACCATGGAAAAAAATCACATGAAACAACATGGAGATAAACATCGTAGTGAAAGAATTTTTGAAGTAGGGGATTCAATGTTTTTAAGACTACAACCATACAAACAAATGTCCCTCAAGCAAGCCAAGAAGGATAATAAATTATCACTAAAGTACTATGGCCCTTATTAGGTGTTTCAAAATATTGCTACTATGGAATACAACTTGGAGTTCCCACATCTTCACAAGTACACCCAGTTTTCCATGTTTCATGCTTAAAGAAGGTTATAGGTGACAAGATCCTAGTTCAAACTACATTTACATAACTTGGTGAGGAAGGAAAAATCATATTGGATCCTGAAGTTATTGCTGACAAAATATTTGCCAACTGAGGAATAGATCCATTCCAAAGTATCTCATTAAGTGGAGGAAACTATCTGCTGAAGATTCCACTTGGGAAGATGAGTCTTTTATACAGAAGCATCAAGAATTATTCAAGTGTTGCAGACAACACTTGTCTGAAGGGGAGGGGCATGTTAAGCTCTAAATAGTGTCACACTACCCCTTATTTAGGGCATATTACATTAGTAATGTTATTTTATTCATGTAGGCTTAGGTCCATTAGTTGTAATTGTACCTCCTAGTCTGCTACATATACCAAGGAGACCTTTTCATTTGGAATCATCTTGTATTTGGAAATTTATGTGGTTTATAAGGAGGTTCCCCCTTCCAAGAGGCTTGTTATCTGAAATTGTCTTTTTTTCATGGCATTGAATACTTATTCTGAGATTTTTCTATGCTATCTTGGTATTTGGTTCCTAACACCCTATTATATTGCTAGCCTATGTACATATCAAAAACTAGGGTTTTTCAGTATTTATGTGTAACAACCCTTTGTTAAGACATAAATTTAAGTGAGTGCAGCATTGGTAATTTTTTTTTTTTAAACCATTAGTTAGAACAAGTGTGTGCGAAAATAAAACACATCAATATTTACACATTCTATTCTCATCTATATCACCACACAACAAAATTCGGATACAAAATCATTGTTACTCATATATCAACCATATAACATGAATATAGAAAAAGATGTATACCAACCCAACCTACCCTGCAAGGTTAGGACCTCCAAGACACATAATCAATGCTCAAGTCAAGGATTCATTTGATTGATTTTGACCATTTCAAGTCTCACACTGGCGATTGTTCTCAGGAACATAAAGGTATCTACTCCCATAACCCTAATCCTATTCTGAAATTTAACAATAAATCTAACAATAATATTTAATCATCAATTCTTTAGGCTCAAAAGGTGTAACTTACTACCCCTTTCATATCTCAATGCAATCATATTCAACCCATAAAATTATGTTTTCATGTATTTATACCACATTTTAAGGTCATTATGTTTATACATTACCTACATTATAATCTATAAATCTATAAGGAACTAGCATCGATAAAATATTTATAAACAGTCAAGATATTATTCTTTCACAATTCAATTTCCAACAATTTAGATACCTTAAGCACTACTTAACCATTAATTGCAACATCAACATAAAAATTTAATTGAAATCTACCTATAGAGAATGAACATCCTTACTATCTACAAGTGAATACATCATGCGCCATTTTAGACATAAAATGTGAAATTCGACTCATAACAACTAAATGATTTAGTAGTGTAACAATTTATCTATCCAAAAGACTTCCAATAAAAATTCACTCTATTATTTATGACATTATATGAAAGTATTCATCATTAAACTAAAAATCCATAATATCATAATTTATATTAATATTATATACCTATATATCTATATATAATAATTATAATTATTATACATGTCTAACCTCTACTTACAATTCAAGATCCAATTCCTATACATCGCAAAATTCAACGGTAACTAGTGGAATCCAACTTAAATTTACCTTTATTAGTCCCTTCCTTTTGGGCAACTCGGACTTATAGTAATTGATTTTTCATGGTTGTATTATTACAACACGAAAACCAAACAACTTAAGCAAAGTTTTAATAGTTTCATGCACATTTCCAAGTGGCTTTTGGTTTTAATGCTAAAGTTTTAATTTGGAGGCCTTATTTGGCCTCTTCCTGAGGCACACTCTTACCATATCTTAACTTAAAATCACTTCGAAGTGCATATTTTATCCCATAATGGATTAACATGGATTAATGCTAACTTTCAAGTTAGCATTAATTCCCAAACATTGAATGTTTACCACCCCATCACCCAAAGAATATCCCATAGTTGATAACTCATATACTATTTCATATTGCAGTGTCCAAGATTGCATGATGTCCAATTGCGGTGTCCAATATTGCATGGAAGGTTGTTGTGTCCAAAGACTATGTTAGTGAACTTCTAATTCTAACACCTATACAATAAATTTTTTTATTTTTGAACCTATAATAGCCATTAGCGGACTTAGTTTATTACCTTCCTAGTTTCTCTTCTTCATGTGGCATGAACCAAAGTTGGCATCGTTTCGATCAATCATCCATCAACTTCTTTAGTAGCAACAAGATTTGACTACTCTTCTACCACTTTCACTGTCACCACCAAGACCACCTACACTGTCACAAGACTAGTGAATCCAGGACAAAGTGGGAAGGAGGGTGAGACTTACTGACGTTCGATTGACTACCACAGAATTGGTGTAAAATGTAGATCAGATTTGTTAGATTTGGTATATGGGATTCTACCATATATTTTAAAAATGGTTCAAAGCTTTTTCTATCTAACAACTGTTGAAGTAATCTTCATAAATATCTTCATAAAGACATGGTTGCAACTATTGAATGTGTTTATAGGTGGAGGAAACATACTTTTCTGACTTCCATAACTGTAAACTTCCGCAAGCATTCGGCTCTGCCGAAAATTCTTCATGTGTGCACCCGGGTCTCAAGCGTGGATTGATATAGAGAGTATAAAAAAAGAAGACTATGATGGTTTTCCTCTTCCCTCGACCCCCTACTTTTCCCCTCCCTTCGACCGGTTGAACCAACAATAAAAATATTTGTATCCGCGACAGCTTATCACAAAAAAGAAGGGTCGATAGGCGTATGGGTACTATTAGGAAGTTCATCCTAGTCTAGTCTAGAGATAATACCATGCATGGATAATTGATTTCTCTTCTAGTATAGCCTATGAACGGTTTGTTTCTGCCCCACATTTTTGTGGCATCTCCTATAATACTGTCCCCAACGAGTGCACAAATTCTCCTTGAACTTGAATTTGTTTTCTATAGGCCTTCCAATTCTCCAAGAACAACTAATGCATTTATTTTGGCCTTGCACCAATGAACTCACTAGACCTTGTCACAGGTTAGGTTATTTTCCACCCTACAAAATGAGGAATAGTCGCTCTATGCACATCATTTTATTTCAAAGGCAGTCTATCCCGAGCAATAAAGGTAAATAGGCGAAATAAATACGAATCTCTTTCTAATAAATCAAATCACTAAGTCGACTATTTTTTTCTTATAGATATGACTATCGACATGAAAGGGCGGTCGAGCTGCCTTTGCCTCTGTTGCCTGCGCTTTTGGGTTGGGAAATTCCTGGCATGCCATTAGCCTTGGAATAGACTTTGCTACCTTACTTAACTACACCGGCAGGTCTGTCCCCGTCTATTTTTCTGTTATTGTTTCCACCTTGACAAAGAGTATAATATATAAGCCACAACAATTAGAAACCAGGTATGAATTATAGTACTTTTTCTTCCTTAGAATGGGTGAAACTCCTACTTCTGTTCCCTCTTCTACTGATGGTTCAAGGTCCAAAACATAAGCTCCTTCCCTTGTATATGGCAGATCCATAACCAAGCAACGATTGTATTTGTGATTTATAGGTGCTTAGATATAGATTTCAGTATGTAGGGCGGTGTGGTGCTTGTGCTTTTGAGATAACATATTGCACATGGACTCCTCCCGGTGTGAATCGACTATTAAGCTGACGGGATCGATTGTTAAGCTTCTGCCATGAAATTAAAGAGACAAGTCTCGTCTACCAGGACACATACTTCCCATGCAAAATCCAGATGGACACGCGTCACTTAAGAAGGCTCTTGTCACAACTTTTAACTCAGTTTCAGTAAGTGCATCGACTTTTGATCCTATTAACGCAATTTCAATAAGAGGATCGACTTCTGTTCCTAGGGATTTCCTCATGATGAGAAGCGGACAAGTGGTGCATGTTCTTCCTCCTCGTGAAATGACCGTATGGATCTTTACTTCGGATAAACCCGGGGCCGAGGCTATCAAGTTGGAAATTTAAGCTATTCCACCCTCGCCCCAATTGAAGGTAAAAGAATGGTTTTTCTGTGGTGTCTGCTTTCTTCGATTTGCCCCTTCGTGTCACTTGCTAAACAAATTTCACAACAAAGATTGTTATAAAAGAAAAAACTGCTCAAGAAGTTGCATCTAAGGTTGGGTTAAAATCTATCTATCTAAGATAGTGAGTGATAGTGAGTGCCGCACCCCAACTTAGAAGTCTAAATTGGAAGCCCTTAGAAGTCTAAATCCGAAGCCCTTACTGTCACTTCGTTCGGGAACCAAACAAACTGGAATTGAGATTGTTGGGTTGGCCTGCACTGCGGTACATATTCTTCACTTTCATCTGTTAGAGATAATGCTTATAGCTGTTGTAATCGTGAGTTTCTAGGTTAACTATTACTGTTGTAATAGTTAGTAAGTGTGAGTTTCTAGGTTTACTATTTTTAGCTAATCAGATCCACTTGAGTTAGTGATCTGCATGCTATATATGTAACCCCCATTTGTTTGTTAAGTAATAAGAAAACTGTTTTGTGTTGTGTGAATTAATTCTTCCAATTTTAACTTGGTATCAGAGCCGCGCAACTACGGGACTGCAACTACGGGACTGCGATTCGTTCCTTTTGCATGCTGCGTGGAGAGGCGCGTGACAGAGCTACAAGGAGGGGCGTTCCTCCATTGGTTGAAATCGAGTAGAAGAGTCTGCTTTGCGTGAAGGTTTTTGAAAATGGTCAAGTGAATGCATGTGGATAAAGTAAATGCAAATTGAAAGTTTTCTTCTCTTTTTGGAGCATTTGAAAATAAGAGTGCCACGGATTTTTCTTATGCATGCAAA
>SNQJ01S0012450.1:59842-118996 GCA_010110895.2 Picea sitchensis
AGGTTAACTATTACTGTTGTAATAGTTAGTTTCAACTATGACTGTTGTAACTGTGAGTTTCTAGGTTTACTATTTTTAGCTAATCAGATCCACTTGAGTCAGTCTGCATGCTATATATGTAACCCCCATTTGTTTGTTAAGTAATAAGAAAACTATTTTGTGTTGTGTGAATTAATTCTTCCAATTTTAACTTCATCCATGAATTTGTATGCATGCTCGGAAATATTAATTGTTTAATTTCATGTATTAGTTTTTCTGATTCTACCCTCCTTCATCCATGAATTCGTATGCATGCTCAGAAATATTAATGGTTTAATTTCATGTATTAGTTTTTCTGATTCTACCCTCCTTCCGGAACAATTAAGACCCTCCCGCACATCTTGTTGTCCATTTTATTGTGTTGCTCCTGATGTAGTTATTGTTATGCCATTGAATGACACAGACCATGAGGCATTTGGAAGCTTCAAATACGAGGAATATTACCAAGTGTTTTGGAACATTGAGCTACAAGGAATTACATGCTTGCAATCGTTCTCAGATCATCATGAAGAGCACCCAACACAACTTCCGAGTCCAGTCAAATGATACTAGATTCTTGCCAAGCTTGTAGTTGTTCTCAAATTATCATGAAGAGCACTCGGCACAGCTTCCGAATCCAGTGAAACGATACTAGATTTCTGTCTTTTTCTTAGCAGAGACTTGTTGCTAAGCAACCCTCCTTGTTGTATTACTAAATGTTTGTTATTAATAAAGTAAAAGGTCAAGAAAAAAATATATCCATTCTTTTCTTTTTCATTACTAGTTCCCCTTACCATTACACTTCAAGTCTCTATTTTATGTCGGACATCATTTCTCATCAACACGGAAATAACTAATATCATCTTTTTGAAAAAAATGATTCTCATTTAAAACAATTATCCTTAATTCGATTCTGGAGTGGAAGTAAATTACCGAATATAAAAGTAACCTTGAGGTGTATCATAATTAAGACGGACGATAGGGATTGCGTAAACCGGGATAACCAATAGTTTATTTAATGAACACATTTTTATGAAGTCCGCAGATCTCGTTAAAATGCTAATAGTCATATCGTATCCAAACTTCTTATCAGTCGTTAATTACCCAAGGTCAGGTGTTAAGTCTGTTCAATTTCCATAAGACAGTTGAATTTGCGATACTGTTGCAAGGAAACACAATACACGTTATACGGTAAGGATTTAAATACAAAGGGCGAAAGGTAAAGTTTCGGTAAGCTAGATACCAAAATAAATCCAATAGTCAATTAACCGAAACCTTAATAATATAAATGAAACACATCTTAATTATTGCATGCTTCGATTAAAATCAGTGCGCACTCTTATAATCTCAGGTTACAAGAGAAATGGATATTATCTAAAGTCGGAAACAAGGAGTTTAATAAGACACACACACGAAATATTGGCGGGAAGGTAGTTCGACTAAGCCAAAGCTATTTATTGGCTTAAAAGTACGACAGGGTAGATTAGTTCAAAATGGAATTTTCTATCAGCGGACAGGAGAAAACGACACTATAACTTCCGTAAGGGGATTCCATTTTTTTGCAGGCTTTCATTAGAATTTCCAGAATATCCATTATGAGAGATATTTTTATTGAATCCCCTATGTGAGAAAATGCGCAAGTGAAAAACTAAGTACATAAAGATACAAAACTTCACATTGACGGATGGAAAGATTTCCAAGGAAATTGTCAGCAAAACTTCCGTAAATGAATATCAATTTATATATATGTAAAGCTTATAAAATAATTTAAAGTAATCATTTGTTATAGAAAAATTTACCTCAACCCATGCAACTTGCTTGGATGGTTTTTCCATTTCTCAATGTAGACTTGAAGTCCCCTTTTGTACTTCCCAGAGTCAAAAAATTATATTTTTCCACATATGCGTGCCCTACCAATTAAAAAGCATGCATATATGCACGTTGCACCACTACAACCAGTGTACATCGAGTTTGGTGCTCAAAATGAAAAATTGTGTCGAGTTTCTATGTCACATCATAAGATCCATGATCCTTGACCTTCCATATACTTGAAATGTTGTAACTTGGCCCTTTAGTTCCATTTGAAGTCTATTAATTGAGCCATATCCAAGCCGTGGAAGAGGAGATAATTTAACTTTTGAGAGCAAAGATACTCTCGAGAAATTTTCACTTCACATTGAGTCTGCATCCCTTTATCATTTAAACTCTGAACTCATTGTTTAGCCCCAAGGCTCTTCCTTCTTTGATGCAAAACCTCACTGTCTCCTTTATATGAGCTTGTCTTTGGTGAAGGATTGAAGTGGTGGAGGCTCAGCTGGAAGGGACTTAGTTTCTTGGTTCCGAAACGTGCAAACACAAAAGTTTTTCACTTGTATATTTCTCTTGATTATTTTAATAGAAATGCTATTTTCTTGTCCAATTGATATCTTGCAAATATTTGAATTATTATTCCATGGGCATATGTATTATGTATGTTGATGGATTATATTATTTTATATGATAAAATTATATATTATCACCATATTCTTGCGTATCTTGGTTATTGAGGACAAGTTGCACGTACAAAGCTTTGAGTTGCGTTCTCAACGGTGGTCTTCTTTGAACGTTCGGATGAGGTAGGCTCTTGATGTTGTCTTGTTAGCATTTTCATTTATATAACATACCTAGGATTATATTTGATTTATGTAGTCATTCCATCTTTTGTGGTTTACCCCATACCATAGAGATATTTTCCTCGTAACGGAATTGGATACCATATTCGAGATTTATATTTTATTTTGGGGTTTGGAGTGTTTTTCTCCTTGACTTGCTCTCTTTAGCGTGATTTACCTTGTCGCTTGATTGTTTGACAACCTACTTTTACTTTGAATCTGAGTTTCTTGGCTTAATCCTTTCCATGGAAAGTGTTTTACTACATATACGCATGTTTTCCCTTGACAAATGCATACATAAATGAGTTGTCCTTCGATAGGGCATGTACACATGTGAGGTTTTCTCAAACAGTCGCATACCTCAACGTTTTGGCTTACTGGGTGAGTTTGGTTGGTTGTTGAGTCTTCTTGTGTCTCTGTCCTAATAGTTCAGTGCTTACAAAGTGATAGGAATCCTTCTTATTGTTGAATTTTCGGGTGGTATTCTTTCTTATCATCTTTTTCATTTGTTGTCTGAGTGTTTTCTTCTTGGTATCCTTCTTGGCTTGTCTCTTTTTGCTTGCAGTAGGGCCTATATATCAAGTTGTTATTCAATCCTTACATTTTTGTTTCTTTATATAAAAGATACAAAAAAAAATTGCTCATTTTTACATTATGGCATTTTCTCTTTTGGGTTCTTAGTATTGATCTTGGTACATATGGAAAGGTTTCATTTTATTGAAATTGTAGAAGTTGCATTTTGAAAGCTTACCATCTTTTAAGAATTTAAGATTAGGACTTAGCACTATGTTTATATCCATTTCTTTGATATGTTGAGTCATAATATCACTAGTTTCATGACCACATCTCTTGAGGAAACAAAGCCGTTAAAAGCAACACTTATTATTTAAAATTGATTAGAAATGATTTTGTTTTTCAGAGTACACAAACAAGCATAGGATATAGGGCCTTGGAATAGGATTTTGTGAGTAAAATTATCCAAGGATATTAAACTAAACATATGTGTCTGACTAGGGAGTGGTGAAATCAATTATGTAATTTGGCGTGAGGACTCTCCTTTCACACCCGAGTTAAGAACGAGGTCGCACGAAGTTGGTTGCGGAGATAGCCCTCTAATACTTTCTTAGTGTCGAAGATATTTCTGGGGATCTATTCATATTTGGGATTCTTTCTAGTACCTTTACCTCTATGAGAGGCGGTGCTTTCAATATTCTAGGCTTTGTTACCCTACCCATATGGTGGTCCTGAATTATGATTGTTCGCCTATGCATTTGATATATCGTGGTGGCTCTAGTTTCTTGAAATAGGTAGCCACATAGGTTATTTGCACGGGTTATTCTATAGGTACCTTGATTTAGATAAGGGTCAGACAACACACAACGTTTATGGAGGATTACCTCTCTCGGGGGATCTGACCAACTGCGTTGACGACCCTTATAAATGATTTTGATACCTCCAATCTTTTGAAGGGAGTCTCAGGCCCCTTTTGGGTGAGACATGCCTACTCTAGTGAGTGAGGCCCATTTTCAACTACTAAATCTTGTTTGCGTGCATTTGGCCTTTTTTTTTATTATTATGGTGTGCACTTTGAGTTGGCCCTAGGATTTGTTTTTATATATCGATTCTTGAGCCATTATGGAGGTAGACCAACTTCCTCACAGGTCTCCACGTTTTCTAAAATTACCACCGCATCTTGAGTCTTTTATTTCTAAAGGCCGTAAAGTTACTAAATGTGGTACACATACCTCCACCTACCACACTTGTGATTATACAGTTATGAGTACTGAGTTGAGTTCAAAAGACATTGGGAGTCCCTCGACTCCTATACCTTCTGTGGTTAATTGGAGTTCTTGAAATTATTTAACCGTTACAGTTGTAGTGTCGGAGGTTACCATCCTTACTCTTATCTGGCCTATGGTTTCTACTCAACCCATAGTAACAGACACTTTCAGGTATATTTTTGGTACGCTTGGATACAATTATCAGTCCATACCTTCGGTCTCTAACTCTTTCTCTTTTGGTATGTCAAATATGACATCTCAAATTTCATCCTCCATTCCATCGACTAATGCAAATCCTAGTTTCAAACCTGGGAGCATGATCCCTCCATATACTCCTCTCTCGTTTGGTAGAGGTCATATTCCCCAAACGACTCCTACGGTTGGAGGTTAGCCTCATTTTCCTTTTGGGTATAATCCTAGTATCAATGCTCCTCGATGGAGTACTCAACTGAGAAGGCAAGCTACTTCTTACATTCCATCCTTTCCCTATTCCTCCTCCATGTCAATTTCAACAAACACATTTGTTATGAAGAATCCACCTCTAACCTCCATATTTCCACCCAGAGGGAGTCAGTCTCATGTTATGGGAAACCCCCATTCTGGAGCCACTCGAGCCGAGGGAAATGTTTTATAACCCTCATTATGTTGTCCCTACAGGCATGGTTCCCATACATCCTATTATGAATCAATTTGGAGGAGGATATTACCTTACTAGAGAGGGCCATGGTGTATACCAGAACCCTGGATGGTCTAGAATCCCTCAACACCAATCTCTCCTGGGAGCATGGGATCAAATTAATGAATAACCCATTGCATCATGACTTGTCATGCCCCCCGTCCCCACCAATATTCCTTTCAACATTCTAAAATTCGAGGGAAATACTGGCGAGGATCTTGGTGATCATGTTACAACTTTTCATCTTTGGTTCTCGTCTATTTATCTTAATGACAATTCCATTTTTTTTAGACTATTTCAACAGCCCCTCATGGGAGTTGCAGTGAAATGGTAGATTGAGCTACCAAGGGGAACATATGGAAATTTTGATCAGATGGTTTTGGTATTTCTCAACTACTACCAGTTGTCAGCTTATTATGATGTCGGCATAGAAATTTTTTCGTCCTTCCACCAATATAAGTCCACACATATCTTGAACCATATCCAAGAGTGGAATAGATGAAAGCGTTTATGAAAGCCTACATTCCTCCAGAGTTGATGCTGGAATGGTTCCTTAAGTCCTTATTTTCTTATATTTCAAAGGATGTCTCTACATCCAGAGTAACATATAAGGAATTTGTTTTCAAAGCCCAACAATTAGAACTCATATATGATCACTCTAGGATGTTATATGAAATTCTTCATGACATGCCACAATCAAATTATTACCCTAAAAAAAATCTTGTGCCTCATGCTAATGGCATCATAGGATTTGAAAATTCTAAGTATACAAAATTGGTGACAAATTAGTTTAAGCGTTTGTCTCTAAGCTAGTCTGTAGAAGGAAAAACTTTGTCTTCATCCTCCACTCGCACTCGATAAATGGATGTGCATTCTGTATAGTGTCCGACCAACCCAAATGGTAACCAGGAACCAAGAGGGAATAGAAACAAAGGACAAGGTAATAATCATAAGGGTGGGAGAAATAATAACAAATCCAAGAACAACACTGACAATGATAGATTGAATAATAATGTTGGTGAGGGAAAGAAAGAAAAATTGAAGGTGAAGTTTCCTTGTAAAATTTGTAAAGATGATCACCTTACCCACCTATAACCAAAACTTGAGGAAGCGTCAAGGCTCTTCTGTCAATTACCCACTCTATTAACCAATCCTTTTCCTCATAATCATAACATCGATTCAAGCTCCTCCAAAACTGGAAATGAATCGAGTGGGAGTCAAAACCCCCGACGCATGAAGGTGACCATCTACATGTTAATATGGTCAAGTCTCAGATTGATGTAGCCACTCTATCTCATGATTACATTTATTCATAGATTGTTATAGGTCTAGAGTCTCCCCCTCCTCTGGAAACACATCTGTAGATCGAAAAGACAAATCCTCCACCTTGTATTCTGAAAGGAGTACTGAAATGCTCTGTTATCACATAGAATTGCAAGGGTAAAAAATCATTTCAGTTTTTATTTTTAGTCATAGGTTTTCATTAACTTTTAGGTTTTTATGTCCTTTTTCTATAGTCATTTTTCAAATTTTGAAGTAAATAAGAGAAGGTTATTTTTGGGTTTGGTATAGAGTTCTTGGGTTATGCCCTTGCTATCATAACAAGTCGAATAAAGATTCATGAGTCACATATTTCAAATTCTCCATCATCACTCTGACATGTCACACCTCCATGATGTATGTAGACCCCCCCTTTTTGTCACCTTAACCTGTTTAGCTGTCAAATCAATTTTGATCTATACTCTTCCAACTGACCAGGAGAGTTCGT
Source organism: Picea sitchensis (assembly GCA_010110895.2). Classification (NCBI taxonomy): domain Eukaryota; kingdom Viridiplantae; phylum Streptophyta; class Pinopsida; order Pinales; family Pinaceae; genus Picea; species Picea sitchensis. Next base: position 66,737 of record SNQJ01S0012450.1, read on the forward strand.
AGCGCATTCAATGGTACACCATGCATTCATTGCCATCATTGCATTTATGGATTGAGTAAAATAAGATCTCCCTATTTTCAGAGATGATACTTTAAACAAATGTGGAGGGATTATGTCATAAAGGATTCTAACTATTTTTTCCAAGTGTGAAAATCATATTTGAGCTCAGCATTGAGAACCCGGTGCCACAAACAGGCGGTACAAACTAGTTGAGTAAGAGCATTTGAGGTTGGACTGCCTGCATACATTCCTTTTCAAACTTAACAACATCAACATAAAAAACTAGTCCACCATGTACTCTATGAGATTTATACATTGTCTAAAGGCTAAAGGAAAGGTTTTTGCTAGTTTCACCCCTCGACGTTGTGAACTGTGTTATTCTATTTCTCACTGCTTTCAAATCCATTTCCCTCATGCTATGAAACCTACCTATCAAACCTCATCACCTTTAATACCTCATATAGTGTTCCCACTACCTAGAATTCATTTTGTCCTCTGATATTTCCCAACACTGCCAACTCTTTGTTCTGGCATTCTGAACCTTTTGCTGTAAATTCATTGTTGTGAACCCCCTGTTCCAGTTTCGTTGAAATCCTTCCTCTTCAGACTTGACAAGGTCAAATTCGAAGGAGTGACTTTGCATCCTTTTCAGCTTGGATTTTGGTTGATCAACTCTTAGATTAAGTTTAAAGATTAAATGCATTTTTCATGCTCCTAAAGGATACTTGTATTGTCATAAAATCCCTATTTGAAGCAGAGAATTATGTAAGGTACCATATTTGTTATATTAGCGGAATAGAGAAATAATGTAGAGAATAACACTAATATAACAATAAAATACTGAAATATTGCAGATATAACAGTGGAACAACACCATAATTATACATTTATTGATAGGAAACAATGTTCACTTGCCTCTTCAAGTGGGAAACCTCTAGCAGAGAAGAGCTCTATTACAATAATTTTTGGAGAAAAAAATTCCCATGCCCTCTACTCTTATTTATAATAAATCTATCGATCCCAAAGAACAATCTAGAGGAAGATTCTTCTAGAAGTAGAAGCTTCTATTAGGTTTTATTATAATTGACTTATTTATCCTTATTGTTGGGCCTTATTAATATTGACCTTTATTACATGGACATATATTATTCTACCCACTTAATGGGTTAGGTAGGTTAGGTCCCTAACACCCCCTCCTTAAAATAATCCTTGTCCTAAAGGCTTGAGGTGAGGAAATTGTTGTAGAATGCTAACTAGCTCCCAGGTGGCATCAACTAGAGTTTTATCTTTCCACTGAACTAATACTTCCTTGATGGTGCACTAATGAAGATGATGTTCACGCTGGTCCAAAATTGCTTGTGGCTGCAACAAGATGGATCCTTCCTCATCCAACTTGGGAATGATGGTTTTATTTTGGCACTTAGTTCCAATCACCTTATTTAAGCAAGAGACATGAAAAACAAGATGGAGCTTTGAAGAACTTGGAATATCTAACTGATAGGCCACCTATCCCACGCACTTGAGAAATGTATAAGGACCATAAAATTTGGGCGTCGACTTCTGACAATGTTATTCCTTGAGTAAAACTTGTTTATAAGGTTGCAGATGAAGAAATACATGGTCTCCTTCAACAAATTGATGTTCTGAGCGACCTTGATAGGCTTGTTTATTCATGTGATTCTAAGCCACGACCAAATTCTCTTTGAGGGTACAGAGAATATCCTCTCAAATTGTAAGCGTTTGGTCAACCACCTGAACGTTTGAGAGACCTGGCATGTAGGAGAGAATAAAAGGTGGCTTTTGTCCATATATGGCTTCAAAAGGAGTCATGTGAATAGTTGTATGGTAAGAACTGTTATATGAGCATTAAACTAATGGGAACCATTGATCCCATTGATTTTTCCTTTAAGAGGCAAAAAACCTCAAATAAGTCTCCAAACACTTGTTGACAACTTCATTTTGGCCATCAGTCTGGGGATGCTAGTGTTAGATCATGTTGTCATTGATGCCAATGGTTTGATTGATTGATTTCATTGACTGATGTCAAGTGATTGATTGATTGATTGATTTCTTGATGTAATATGTATTGACCTTGAGGAGAATGGATAGATGAATCAATGAGTTGTCATTGATATGATGCATAGATGAAGATGGATCAATGAGTTGTCATTAATGCATGATGAATATGCATCGAACTAGTTTCCTTGATATATGATACATAGTTGGATTGATGTAATGGTATTATAATGGTTGATAAGGTGCACAAATGGATGAACTCCAAAGTGGTCCCCTTATGGTGAAATCCCTCATGGGAAGATGCTTTAAAGTTGATTTATCCTTGAAGTATGATTGGAGGACCCATGCTTGAGTGTGAAATAATGAGATGAAGATCAGTGAAGCTATTGGTGAAGCTATCATATATGGATAGTGCCTGGCATAACATTTACAGTGGTATGTGGAATGTCACATAACTCCTCATGGTTTGAGAGTTATGGCCTTACGAAGTTGGAGGACCCTCATATATTGGCTTGAATCCCCCAAAGGTCAAATAAGTCAAAGAGATTGCAAAGAAGAAATTATTATTTAAATGATAAAGTAAAGTGACAAAGTCAAGGTGGATTATTCAAATAATAAAGAGAAGTGACAGAATCAAGAAATATTATTTAAATGATAAACTAATGTGAAAAAATAAAGAAGGAATATTTAAATGATAAAGTATTGGAGAACTTTCTATTTATGGAAAGTGGTTAACCCTAAAATATGGAAAATAGGTTAACTGACCTAGAAATGGGTTAAGTGACCTAGAAGATGAAGAGTATAAATAAGAGGTAAGTGTTTCTTGTGAAAGGTACTTTGTGTGTGAAGATCTTTTAAGCATGATTGAAGATCTATTCTAAGAGAGAGAGAGCGTGAGGAGGATCCCATGGACGCATCAAAGTTTTGAAAATGTATAAGTTCTTGACGACAAATGTCTCAGAGCTTTAGAAACCCTAGTTTCTGAGGTATACGCAGGTTGTAATGGGCTAGGGCACATACACACGTGGGCTGCATGAGGATAGGGCGCGTAGAGTAGATAATATCATGGAGATTTGTGTTTGATTTGATGATTGGTTGTTGAAGACTGGAGCAGGTTCCAGATATTCACTCTTTCGGCTCAGATCTGCCATAGAGATTCTGGTATGGTGATATTATTGACTTGATGGATATTCTTGTTTTTTCGATGAATGCTTAAGGTATTCTTGGTATGGCTATTATGATATGGTTTGAGTTGGTTGATGGAGTGAGAAACACTCTTATGATTCAGTATTGATATGATGTTTATAGTATACTGGTTGTTTACACATGTTTGAGTAGAACTTATATTGTATGATTTAGAAGCATGAATAAGCTATTGGAGAGATTGGATATGTTGTGACTAGCTGGTGGTCAGTTTGGACAATGAAAGACAAAAGAGAATGTTATTGTAGGGAGAAAAAGATCTGACCATGTTAAGCAAAGAAAAACCCTAGTTGCTCAGAAGTATATGCATGTTGCATTATAGATTGGCCACGTACATCCATGGGTTGTAGTAAGCCAGGGCACATACACACACGGGATATACCACTAACATGTTGCGTAACTGAGACAGATTGATATCTGTGGAGGATTGTTGCCTCAAATCAATTGGTGTTGAGGATGTAAAATGAGTCTTGCATATAGAGCTAGTGCTCTTGTAGAGTTCTACTCTATTTAGTTGTTGCTGATAAACCCCAAGGATTGTAGTCAGTAATAGAAAGAAAAATTGTACATACATCTAGTGTTCTTTGAGTTCCTTGTGGTGATGACTTGTTGATGATATATCACTGATATATATTGTTGATATGTGTTCACATCTAACTGGTTATAAATGACAACAATGAGTAATGAATAAATGTTGAATGCTAACTAATGAGTTTTGTGTAAGAGGGAAGTTTTGGGAAAAAGAGCCCCACAGTCATTCACCCCCCCTTCTAAGTGCGGTAGGTGTGTCGAACAGATAGGTGGTGATGTGATGCAATTGGGTGCCATGTATCCTAAATATTTCTTGCCAAAAATTGATGGTGAAAGTGGGGTCTTGGTCTGAAACAGTAAAATGAGGTATGCCATGAAGCTTGAATCCATGATCCATGAAAAGGTGAGCCACAATGGATGTAGTAAAAGGATGTTGAAGAGCACATAAATGAGCATACTTGTAAAGATGATCAACTACCACCATGATGACTGATTTATTTCCTTATTTAGGTAATCCCACAATAAAATCCATTGAGATGTCCCTCCAAATAGTGGGTGGAATCAAAAGCAGTTGGAGTGTGCCAAGGGATTTGATTTTTTCTCCCTTGTTACATTGATAAACATCACATTCTGCCACAAAATTGCGAACATGTAACGACCCTTGATTATTAAGTATAATTAATTTAATAATATAATCCTAAAAGATTAGCTAAACTGTGTTTATATCTTAAAATAACATTTCTAATAGGATATTATTAAATAGTGTTCATGAGGGTTAATGATTGATTTAATTTTTAATTAATTCATTAATTAATTAAGTATTAAATTAATGGTTAATAATAAAAATATAATACTAATTTAAGTTACGTTCCCGTAAATGGAAACATATTAATGAATGGGATAAGGCATTTAATAATGGGATAAGGCATTTAATAATGGGATAAGGTCTTTAAGAATGGGATAAGGTATTAGGTGGGGGAGTTAATGCACGGAAGGCAGTGAAGGAGGAATAAGGGGGGGAAATGGAGTTGAGAGGGGATTCATTCTACGAGAGGGGAGAAAGCATTTTGGGAGAGCTTGAGCATTGACAGAGTGGAATTTACAGTGCACCGGGGGGCTGCTGGAGGTTTTGGGCTCGGAGGGCTAGGATATTCGTTGATATCCTAGGGCTAGGCACTACTAGTCGGTAGGGAGGTTGGTTTTGGGTGGTGTCCTAAAGAAGCAAGCTAAGGAAGTAAGCGACAGCATCAGGTTCAGGTTAGAGTTATGAATTGTTTTGAAGTAAATTGTTATTAAATTTTATTACTATGAAAAAAATTAGATTTCAAATGTGCTAGATGAAGTAATTATTAAATTTTATTGTGGTGTTATAATTTAATGGTTGTTATAATTAATTTAGAGTCATTACAGAACATCATTTTTCATACCATCCTAAGAAAAAGAACGTTTGATCCTATCATAGGTTTTGGTAAACCATGAGTGTCCAACAATGGGAGTAGCATGAATCTTAGAAAGAACTGTGGATTTAAGTTTTTATTTTTAAATTAAATACAAAAGACCTTTATAGAGAAGCTCATCATTGTGCCAAGAGTATCCTGGGGATACTGGAGAATTTTCTTGGAAATGTTGGATTAGATGCATAATTTTATGATCTTGTAGCCATTCCTGGCGAAAAACTTGGAGCCAATATCAGACAATGAAGGATATGGAGAAAAGGGACCCTTCATCTTCATATTTTCAATAAAGAGCGTCAACAACCACATTTTATTTTTCTTTCTTGTAAATGATCTCATAATCATATCCAAAGATCTTAATTACTCATTTTTGTTGCTCTAGAGAGGAAGGTCGTTGCTCCAAAAATACTTGAGGCTTTGATGATCTGTCTTAATTTGGAAGCGTTGTCCCAAGAGATAAGGGCTCTAGAGAACTATTGCATGCATAATAGCCAACATTTCCTTTTCATATATTGATTGGCCAAAATGGCAGTCTGACAATTATTTGTTGGTAAAGGCCAAAGGTCTTCCCTCTTGCATAAGGAATGCTCCAATTCCTCTCCCAGAGGCATCGCATTCTAGGACAAAGGTCGGTGCGAAATCAGGAAGGGACAAGATTAGAGTAGTGCACATAGTCGCCTTCAATGCTTGAAAGGCCTGATCAACTGTAGGAGTCCAAGTGAAAGAATCATTTTTAGTAGATCAGTGAGAGGCACCGAAATATTTCCATAATCCTGAACAAACTTGTGTTAATATCTTGTTAAACACAGAAAACTATGCAATTTTTTGATAGTCTTCCGGCGAGGCCAGTCTTGCATGGATTAAATCTTCTTAGGATCCACCTGGACACCACCCTTGACAAAAATATGACCCAAGTACTCATCTTCTGAGGTGCCAAATGCCAATTTAGAGTGTTTGATGAAAAGTTGATGATGAGAGAGTAGATGAAGAACTTGATCCACATTGGAAACATGGGATTGCCAAGTTACTCTGTAGATGAGAATATCATAAAATAAAACTAAGACAAAATGACGAATAAAAGGATGGAAGACATGATTCATTAGGATTTGGAAGGTGGATGTGGAATTACACATGCCAAAGGGAATGACCAAGAACTCATAGTGACCCTCATGAGTTTGAAAATCAATCTTGGGGATGTCAGTGTCTTGCACACGGATCTGGTGGTAGCCATAATGCAGATTGAGTTTGGTGAAATACTGAGCACCACTCAACTCATCCAAGAGATCATCAATGAAAGGAATGGGAAACTTGTCCATGATGGTTAGTATATTGATGGAACGAAAGTAAGGAAACATGTGCCAAGTACCTTCTTTCTTAAGTACCATGACCACAAGAGAATAATAATGGCTGGCACTGGGGCAGATAACACCTTCTTGGAGCAATTCCTGCATTCTCAATTTCATTATTTTTAGAAAGGGGTTGACGATAAGGGAGAAAATTGGGAGGAAGACTACCAGGAACAAAAGGTATGGAATGATCATGAACACCACGAGAAGGAAGAAGTCCCTGAGGAGTGGAAATAATATCTTTTTTTTTGGAGAGAATATATTGGAGGTCAATATGCACAAAGGGTGTCTCAACCGTGTGAATAAAATGGAGTTGAGAAATAATACCGATGTGGCATTTCTTAAGGATTTTTTCCATGCAATGGGAACTGCTTACATCAGGATAACCAACTGTGAGACCTTTTAAGTGATACTTTTTTCCCTCTTGGTGGAATTGCATGGTTAATTCCTTAAAATCCATAAGAATGGGACCCAAATTCCATAACCATTCAACACCTAGCACAATATCAACCCCTCCCAGTATGATGGAAAACATATGAGATTTCAGGTGGTAATGTCCAATTTGAAGACATACATTTTCATAACACCCACCACATTTCATGGACCCACCATTGGATATCATAATTGGAAAATTATTGACAACATGAATATAGAAATTGGTTTCATGGGCAATGTGATGATGAATAAAATTGTCAGTGCTACCACTATCAACCATGATAACGACCTTCCTATTCTTAATATAGCCAATGAGCTTGAGATTTTGGGGAGTAGAGAAGCCAGTGAGAGCATGCAAGGAAATGAGTTGTTCAACTTTAGGTGGGTCAGTGGGATCCTTCAACTTCAGGGTGGGTCGTTGGGATCCAAGGTAGAATCGAAGGGAGGGCTCTTCAACGCGGAAATGCCACATCTTCTTCAACATCTTGGAATGGCCATAAAACTTTGTCTCTTTAGCCAGTTCCTAAAAAATTCATCACAATTATAGAAAATACCCTTCAATTGGCATTCATCCATTTCAACCCTAGTTAATTTCTGGACCTTGATGGGAATGACAGGCGGGTTAGAATTAGTGGACTAGGGAGAAGAAAAAAAGAGGTTTTTTTGTTCTGGGAAAAAACAACTTGTTGGTCCTCTTTAGCACATGTAGTAGCGTCCAACCATGTTTGAGGGTGGGCCATGAGAACATCGGATAAAATTTCATCCTTGAGGCCACTAATAAAGAATTCACGTAAGAACACATCTGATATGCCCTCTGTTCGAAAGGCCAAATTCTCAAAAGAAGTGATAAAGTATTCCACTTTGCCTGATTGTTTCAACTTGGTCAAATGACCGAGATAGTGGGTATCAGTATAAAGGCAGACATAGAGCTCTGCAACAAACTGGGTCCAGGAAATATACCCCTGACATGAGTTTTTACACCATTTCCATCATTGCCATCATTCAGGATCTAGAGAGAGGATAACATAGGGGAGTTTTTCCAACTCGTTAGTAATACCATGCCGAGAAAAATAATTCTCCATTTGAGTGACCCAACCTATAGGATCAGAGACACCAAATTTATTGACCTCTACGCAGGGAAGATGAGGTTCATGATGAAAGGAGTTAGATTGAAAATGCAGATACTGAGAGGAATCAACAACATCAAGTTGGTGTGATGAGGAAGGACCCATAGGGAGGTTCAACAATTGATTGAAAACATATTGGAGGGCGATAAATTGGGTTGTGAAGTTTGCTTCCATGGTGTCAAATTTTTGTTCTACTTTTGTAATGTGGGAATTGGTAGAGCCAATCTCATATGTCATATGTTCGATGGAGGCATGGGCTTGATTGATGGAATCCTGGAGTACTTGATTGGGAGTGGTGGCCATTTGGAGAGGGGAAGTGCGAGGAAGGGAAAATGGGTTGGTGGGACATGAAAAAAAGAAATTATAAGTGATAGGTACCATGATGATTAGTCCAAGAAGGGAAATAAAATGGAATAGGAAGAAAAATAGGGAAACTAGGAGGGATCAACTCCCCTAATACAAAAAGTATTAAAAATGAAGGGCATGAATGCGATCAGGGAGAAAAGAGGAATCCAATGGAATACGTACCAAATAAGTGTGTATAAATGATTAACATGATGAAATGTGTATTAATTTTGCAACTTGAATGCAGGAGGCATAGTTGCACAACAACATATCTTATCTATTCTTGTTTTGTTTTTTTGTTTTTTTTTGTCCCAAGGGTTAGGGTATTCAAGGGTTCTACAATCAATTTTTTTCTTTGTTCTACTTCTCTTTGATATACGTGTGGGGTCCAACAATAGTACTCAGCCCAATATCTCAGGGAACCAACTAAGGAGAGTACTAGAGAGTATCTTCCCGAGTGTTGTTCTTGGTGGCACTATAACAGTCAGGCAACTGATAGGTTTATCTCTGGAAGGATTCAGGATATCTAGGACGATATGTATACATGTGATGTCTGATGTTCTACCACTCAAAGGAGTACCAACAGGGGTTACGATGGTGGCCAACAAATGTGCGCTTAAGTAACACTTGGATTTCCTGCATGTATGACTCCTTGACCGTGGGTTTATGCGCGTAACAACAAATATTTGTAGATTTAGGACGTTGGAATACGTCTCTACCCTGAAAAAAATTAACCCATAATTTTATGACAAGGAACATGCTCTGATACAACTGGTAAGGTACCGGATCTATTATATTATTATAATAGAGAAATAATGCAGAGAATAACACTGAGATAGAAACATAAGACTGGAATATTGTAGAGATAACAACGTAAAAACAAATTATATGGAACCACAACACCAGAATTATACCTTTATTGATAGGAAACAATGTTCACTTGCCTCTTCAAGGGGGAAACATCCGACGGAGTAAAGATTTATTACAATAACTTTCTGAGACAAAACTTCTCATACCCAAAACTCTTATTTATACTAAATCTATCTATCCCAAAGAACAATATAGAGGAAGATCCTTCTAGAAGTGAAAGCTTCAATTATGTCTTCTTATAATTGAATTATTCCTACTTATTGCTAGGCCTTATTAATATTGACGTTTATTACACTGAAATATATTATTCTACCCACTTGAGGGGTTAGGTAGGTTAGGTCCCTAACAAATTCACATGTGTCATTCTCTTATTGTAAATTCCACTTGCCTATCTTTATATCTTATGTTTGAAGAATGTGCTCTTGCATTCTTGAATATGCATAAAGTGTGTTGTATAAAGTTTGTACAAGATCAACTTATTGACAACAATTCACCATCAAATCCCTAGTATCTTATATCCATGTTTTCGTAGATTTACCTATTATCGCAACTCACATAAAGCATTCCTTAGCAATAGTCATGGACAACCCACAACATATGAAGACTCACAAGGGAGTTGAAATAGTAAGGACAGAGCCTTATGATAGGCATATTTTTTATCATGAACCCTTGATCATAGAGGCTTTCGAGAGGGTAGGTTGTATCAAATTTTGTCAAAAAATGCAAAAGGGGCACCCAAAGATGGCTAGGGAATTTGCATGAAATTTCAATGGGACCAAAACCAGGGTTGGAATATTGGAGTTTGAAGTTTCATAATTGTCCATCTCCACTACAACAAGGATACCTAGCACTGGAAAAAAATGGTTCAAGGATATGACACTAAATACCTCTTTCTCCAAGGATTTCCTCAAACCGGAATACCAGGAAGGAAATCTGTCGAAAGTGGTACCCAGAAATCATATGCTTGAAGGATTTGATAAAATGTTGAAGGTTATTCAAAGGTATTTCACATGTGATGGAAGATTTAACATGGTATAACAATGCCATATCAAATTGTTGTTACACTTCAAAGAGAAGGAAGTTATAAACCTCCATTTGGTTTGTTCATAAGTATTGGCAAGATGGGTGACAGAGTTCATGCCAAATACAAGCAAGTGGACACTAGTGTTTTCCAATCAGATCTTATCAAAATGGTAGTGATGGAAGGATTGTGAAAGAAAAATACAGATTGGGAAAACTTCATCACTTATTCACAGTTTTAGTTGAATGTTTCCCCTACTCCACAGTCTAAGCTTCAAAGTCCTTTTCATGATGAGAGTACTGTGTATTCAAAAGTGAGCAAGAAGAGAAAGAGTATGATGATTGCTAAAGATGACAGAGCCAAAAAAGGATATGAATAAGGAGGACCTTCACAGTATTCATAGAGGGAAGATTCACCCATGCCAGATCCCACTCCAATGAAGGTTCCTTCAAGAAAACCCGCAGGCTTAAGAGGTAGAAAGTTGGTGTTTCCTTTACCCAGTGCAACTAATAAGGTCAAATATAGGAAGCCTCTTACCATTGCAGAAACCAAGAAATAAATCCTTTTTAAGGATGATTTAATAGGAGTTTGAACCCAAAGGAAAGGTAAATCCATCGCTTTTGAAAATAATATTGAAATTATTGACATCACTACTCCTCAAGAAGAGATCAATCCCACTTTTAAGAGGCTCAAAAGACAACTTAAAGAGCCAAGGGTTGAATTTGTTGAACTGAAGAAGGCGGATTTGGTTTCAAAGAGGAATCTTAAGGGACTCATGGAAATGTATCATGAAACTATTGACAAATCCATATTTATAGCCAAAAGGTTTCGACCCCTCCATAGGCAGCCCAAAAACCTCTACAAACAAAATAGATCTCACCAGCCACAAATCAAAGAACTAAAGGAAGAACTTTCGACTTTCAAAGAGGAGTTGGATAAGAGAAATATATATATATATATGTTGGCTAAGGTTGCTACCATGAGGATATCTAGAGTTATAAAATGAAGAAGTTGAACCCCTTAACCCATATTAGTTTTTGACAAGTTTCCTGTTTTTTGTATTTTGCAATTTTGAGGATGGTCATTCTTCATAAATCATGTTTAGCTATTGGGGTGTTATCTTCTAAGTCGTATATCATGATCATAAGTTATTACAACATATGGTGGAAATGGAGATAGTTATGGAACACTTTAAGGAATTATCAAAGGAAATAAGATGCGTTAAGAAAGTTCGCAGTGCCTGGTGCTGCGAACTAGCGTATACAGATAGGCACTACGAACTCAGGTTTTGGAGTTTTGAAGGGAGGAAAAGTTACCAGGTGAAAAATATCGATGAAATCCAGTTGTATGAAGTTTATTTATGATCTGGGAGGCCACCTTCCAAAGTGATAAGTGCTCAATGGGACACTTCAGCAACCATAAAGAAGATGTTGAAGACATTGCCAACATTGACCTAAATTTTAACATGTTGTTGTTTTTTGTTATCCACGTATTTGCACGCCACTTTGAGGGCACAGGGATCCTATGATAAGTTTGTTATTTATATTATAGTGTTGTAACAGATAGTCTAGGTTATAAAAACACTATTGTAAATATGATAGAAGGTTCAAATGGTGTAAGAGAGGACACACTTTTTATACTATGTGTATTAGATAAATACCTTCTCTTTTATGTTAGACTTAATATTCTCTGGATAATGAAAATTGGTTCTTTTTCCTACCACTTTTTTGTCTCTTTTATTCTGATTATAGTTCAATGAAATATTCATTTGAATGATTTATAGCTTGTTGCAATAGAGGATCTGTTGTAATGTTGTTTACATATATATCATAATTCATCTCTTCGATTATAATAATTTCTTGTTTCAGAGAGTTTTGATTTATATGTTTATCATACTGCCTGATGTAGTTGATAGACATTTAAATTTTGTCTTATTAAGTATTCCACCTACTCATCCTTTTTCTAAAACCTTGATCAAATATATTCAGAGCCTTATCTGCTGGTGCAAATTGTGTTAAGTAAGTTGTGATTTACACTAGTTTCCTAAGTTTTCATCCATTTTCTACCTTATCATAAAACATATATTTAAACTACTAATGGGTGCTAATCTTACACTTTAGCAGTCAAAGTGTGAATTTCAGTGCTAACACACTCTACCCACAATCTTAATGTCAGAGATACCCAAAACAGTTCAATTGTCGAAGATTTGGGTCAAACCCCTTGTGGGATGTCGACTTTAGAGGTGCTCCAAAAGTGTCCTTAAGAGAGGAACTCCTTGTTATATTCATTAGGAGTTCTAGACCCATGTGGATCGAAGCTTATTGAGTTTGACATCATGAATGTTAAGCGTCACCTTCCTTACCACGTGGCCTCTCAAATCCATGTGGAGTACATGAAATATACCATCAAGCACACTGTAATTGATGAAGGACCTGCAATGTGCGTGATGTCCCTAACCTGTTGGAAATCCATTCGCTCTCCGAATTTAACACAATCTATGACAATTTTGACCACATTAGATGGTCGTTCATTTCAACCCCATGAAATTATTCCCCATTTTCTAGTCCAGTTATGTTCAAAGACAATGGAGGTTGATGTCGAGTTGGTTGATGCATCCCTTGAATATAATTTATTACTAGGGCGTAATTGGACTTGCTCCATGACCACAATCATGTCGTCTATTTCTTTCACTTTATGTGTTCCTCATGAATGGAAAATAGTGATGATCTATTAGTTGTTCTTAGCACATGCTAGTCGTAGTTCATTAGTTGGACCTTCGATCCTGGAAATCGAAACTTCTGAACCGACAACTGAGGATATTGGTGTTAGAATCTATTCCTATCTCATGGGTACCTTTGATTTCATGGCATAGATCCATCAAATTTATGCCATTTCCAGTAGGTCTTCACCATCAATGAGGTTTGTTCCTTTCCGTACTTTGTATTTCAATGACCCTAGGACCCTACCTTCCTCGACCATTAACTGCAAAGATCATTCACATATTGGGATGGAAATGACACTATCATTGATATAGGTTGTGTTTCAAGCTATTATTAATACTACTATTGACCCACATCTTCTCTCCTCATAGACGGACAAGGAGGATCTCATTCTAAAGATCCTATTGGCCACCCAATCATCTTATTCACATGATTTCCTCAATGATACTTTACCTTTAGATGAAGCCATCTTAGAGGCCATGAATGGTCTCGATAGGAGAAAGGTAAATATGCATCATCGCTCTTACTTCCTCCCAAAACTTGTTCGGATCGAACATGACGATTTTAGATCTAACTTGAGTGAGATGGTCAGTCACACTATGGTTCCACTAGATATGCATGGTGTTTATGTAGATGGAAACATGGAAAATATTCCTCCTATCGTCTCGATCGACATCTCTCAAATTCTTGGAAAAATTCAAAATGTATATATCAGTGTGGATTATTCTCCTAAAGAAATTAAGATCTACACCAATCTCTTCAAAGAATTTTTTGATGTATTTTCTTGGTCGAATGAAGATATTCCAAGGATCGACCATAGCATTGTCGAACATGAGATCAAGACTTATCTAGATGCTAGACCTATTCGACTACATCTTAGATTTTTTAATCCTAGGATGGCCCCTGCTATTAAGGAAGAGGTAGAGAAACTAGTTAATGTTGGTTTCATCTACCCGGTTCCCTTGACCAAATGGGTGTCTAACCTTGTTTGAGTGACTAAGAAACAACGAACCATCCATGTGTGTATGGATTTTCGAGACCTCAACAAGGTTTGTCCTAAAGATAACTTCAAAACTCCTTTTATTGACCAGATTCTCGATGAGTGTGTGGGAAGTGAACTTTTCTCTTTTATGGACAAATTTTTAGGATATAATCAAATTCAGATCAAACCCGAGGATCAACAGAAGATGAGATTTATTTTTCCTTGGGGTACTTTTGCATACCGGAAAATGCCTTTCGGTCTTAAAAATGCCGAAGAAATCTTCTGACATGCCATGACCTTTTATTTTCATGATATCAAACATATTTTCGAAGATTAACTCGATGATCTTGTTGCTCACTCTTGCAAAACAATATATCACTCTACTCATCTTAAACTATTATTTGAGAGATGTAGTTATTATCACATTCGTTTAAACCATCACAAGTGCATCTTCTGCGTTAGGTCTGGTCATCTCTTAGGATTCTTAGTATCTTAGCATGTGATCATGGTAGATGCTATGAAGGTTGAGGAAATACTTCGATTTCCTCCCTCACACAACATTTGACAACTTTAGGGATTATAGGGGAATGCTAACTTCTTGTGTCGGTTCATAGTGAACTATGCCAATTTAACAAAGGGTTTCATGCATTTGTTGAAGAAGGAAACTTTGTTTTTATGGGAGGATTGAGCCCATGAAACCTTCAATGTTCTTAAGAAGGCCTTGGTATCAGCACCTCTATTGAAGCCTTCAGACTACAATAGATATTATTTTCTTTATATCAGCATGTCCCAAGGGGAAATTGGTATGGTTCTGGTTTAGGAGGATGATGAGCTCCATGAACACATTGTCTACTACCTTAGTGTAAATTTAATTGGTCCTGACCTTAAATACTATCACGTTGAGAAACTAGCCTTGGCTCTCATACATGCGGTTCAAAGATTACAAAATTATATATTTCTTTGCAAAACTACCATGGTTGTTGATATAAATCCATTTCAATACATCCTTACTAGGTGTATCATAAGGGGACAATATAATAAGTGCATTGTTATTTTTCAAGAATTTGATCTCGATTTTGCTTCGGCGAAGTCTACAAAATCACTAGTTTTTGTCAAGTTGATATCARACTTCCCTCGACTGTATGAGGACATCATTCATAATGATTCGTTCGAGATAAACATATTTTTCTTATCTCGTCTTGAGACCTATGGTATGGAGACATTCTGATTTATCTTCAAAACTTGAAGCTATCCCAACATCTATAGAGAGASAATTGATGACATATACGACATCAAGCTAAAATCTACCTTATCATCGATGACACTTTGTATCATCGAGGAGTGGATAATATATTGTGTCACTGATTGAATCGTGAGGAGGTTGAGTTGGTTCTTAATGATTKTCACAATGAGGTTTATGGTGGTCATCTATTTGGGCTTGCGATAACCCAAAAAATATTGCGATCCGATTATTTTTGGTTGTTAATTTTTAAAGATTGTGTGGAAGAGGTCAAGAAGTGTCACCCTTGCTAGGTGTTTTCTTGAAAAATGTGCTCGCATACAGCCCCTCTCCACCCAATCATCATTATCGATCCCTTCGCTAAGTTGGGGGTGTATTTATGGACTATAACCTAGCTTCGAAATGGGGGAATCAACATATTATTGTGGACATGGATTACTTAACTAAATGGGAAGAGGTCATGACTACCATTAAATCTGATGGTAAGACTGCATCATTCTTCATATTCAACAAATTATAGCCTGGTTCGGAATCCCAAAGGATATTATCACTGATCATAGAAGTCACTTTCATAATTAAATGATGAAGGAGTTAGCATAAAAAATGGGGTTTAAGTACTGTCATTCTTCCCCTTATTATTCTAAGGAAAATGGAAAAGTAGGGGTTGTGAATAAATCTCTCAACACCATCTTGCAAGAAAATTGTCAGCTAGAGTAAGTCTAACTACCATCTAATGCTTTACGTGTTCTTTGGGCATATTGAACCTTGGTTAAGACTTCCACCATTTTTTCTCCTTTTCAGTTAGTACATGGTGTGGAGTCGATCCTTCCTATTGAATGCAAAATCCCTTCCCTTAAACTGACAATTGAGTTCCTACCTAACACATCTGATCTTGAAGAATGCCTCATACACCTAGAGCGCCTAGATGAGAAGCATCAAGATGCCTCTATGGATATCGAAGAGAATAAACAACATGTTAAACTTTAGTATGATAGGTCGTTATGTTCTCAACAATATTTTGAGGGTCACTTGGTCCTCTTGTATGACCAAGCCAAAGAACCATTGTGGGCAAGAAAGTTCAACCCCAGGTGGTATTGTCCTTATATTGTGTGAAATGTTTTAGAGAAAGGAGCCTCTAAATTAGAGGATTCTGAAGGGAATATGTTGGATGAGCCAATAAATGGGCTCTACTTGAAAATATATTAGGCTTGAGCCCTCAATGTTGGGCGTGACTCTTTCTATACTAGCGTGTCTTAGTGTGTGTGTATATATATATTTCTCCTTTGTGTCATGAGATTTCTTATTAGGTTTTCCTTTGGTTGGAAGATGTCAATGGAGTCTTCAGTTTACTTAGTATTTGCAGATGGTGCCAGTTGTCATACATGGAACATGACTTCTTCCACATGGGTCATTTACTCACTCGAGGGTTAACTGGTGTCTTCATGTGGCGTTTGTCTGGAGCCATCAACGAATAATGTGGCTGAGTATAGAATCATTATAGAACTATTACGTGGCGCCATTTCACATGGTGTTCGGTCTTCATAGGTTCTCCTAGACTCCCAGTTACTCATATGTCAGTTAAACCTCGGTTACTATTTGTGAAACCCTACTATACTATGACAATTCCTACGTGTACAACTTTTGGAACGATATTTTGATTTTATTACTTATAATTATATACCTAGAAGTTCTAATTATGTATCTGATGCATATGCTAATTATTTTTTAGATTGTAATTTGTTACATAAATAAAGTAAATAAAACACATTCATCCATGTACACTTTGTAAAATATATAAGTAAAGTCGAGGACCAAAATTTTATATTTCATCTTTTCAAAAAATATGGTGTCATAGTACAAAATGGGGCTCACACCCCCAAAATAGATATATGGCTGGTATATATAGGACCATGGAATCTACGCCCATGGCACTAGATGCATATCATGATAGCACAATACGATGTTTGTGAGACGTCGAAATAATTTCACCCATGCACATGACACAACCACCACTTTTCGCTGCATAGCCTCTGGCATATCCTCCACTTGAACCATAGGAATCATGTGCATCAAATGAGACAAGTTCTCTTGCACATTTTCTATCACTCTATCCACATCTCTTCGTTCTTTCTCATTTCCTCGATTCCTCTGTCGATGTCATGGGAATCCATCTGGTCGTTGCGGACCTACGTTTGAATGAAAAAGTAATTATTAATACTTGATACCATACAAAAATATTTGCGTTTTTTATTCTTTTTAAAAAACAAAAAAAAAAATGAAATATACAAAACAATTTCATACCTATATCACCATAGTCAGAGCCTAGTAGCAGAGGCTTATTTGGATCCCCTCTGTAGTCTATCCCATCACAGGGTTATTCATTAATGGCTATCACCTATCAACGCCACCATAAAAATAACTCATCGTTGTAGGGGGTTGTTACCCTACCACCTCCTAACTGCCTCATCACGTCGGTCCACCGTGACATGGTTGGACCGCGCGGTCTGTGTGGAATGATATCCACTCTAGGGATCAAACATGGAACCCACTCAAAGGAAAAATACACAAGATGGATGTAGACCCAAATCTTCTCTTTCTCCCTTGTTTACAATACTTAAGCTAAATCTTCATGTTACACCAGTCAGAAACCGTGGGTCGCAAACACTCCACTGCATAAAACAATAGCGGCTTTGAATCCCGATGCAATGAGGTCAACCCATAGATCTGTGTAAGGAAAAGAACGACGATATTCAAACTCATGTTCTCGATCACCCTGGTGGGGAGTTGGATCCCTATTTTATCTGTGCCTACAACACAGTGTGTGGCAATGCAATCGTCTATGTTCATACCAACCCCATCCCCTCAGGATTTGAGATTCACCACCTTTTTCCAATGAGACAATCCTCTCAGAAAGTAGATGTCATATAATTCAATCCTCAATGGTTTCCCATTGATATTGAAGGCCTCTTTCTCCGGATCCCAATATTTTAGGAGCATTTGGAGTAACCTCACTTGAGCCCTCAACCCTTTGACAACCCAAAATTTATGAAGGCCACATCTTTTTAGAGCTAGTTGGGCCCTTGCATATCTTTCCACTGCTACATATACCTCCTAATGCTCCCTCTTTCTCCATTCAAGCACCATCTTTCCAAAGGAGAATCATTTTTTGAGTTAAGTTCATTAAAATATTGTTTGTAGACTTGTACGCGGGCTGTAGTGTTAACAATCACATGTAGGGCCACATATACACCTGAATTATTTTATTTTTTAGCGTACATGTCACCATATAAGAGACCTGATGAAATATAGGTCACATACACCTTAATTTACATATTTCTCCCTCTAAAAATCAAAAAATGAGGGCTAAATTGGAAATTTAAACCACAAGAAATGAAGAGGAGTGGAGGGGCACTTACATGGTCCATATGCTTTTCAATTCTGTTGATCGTAGATCCCACAATCGACACTTGAAGATCATGGGGAAAATGGTCTAAAATGAACTATGTGGGTGAAAAACTCAAATGGAATGGTAAAATTGTTCATTTTTACTATTAATAGAAAATGTTTATCCACTTTATATAGTTTATGATAATTTTTTACCTAGTAGACTAATAGTGCAGTGGAAGGAGGTGATTTTGGTGGTTTTGTCTAGGCATTTTTTTGGTTTCTAGCATCATATTGCCTGTGCATGCCTTTGGTAGGTATTTTGTGTCACTATCATATAGAATAGGTTCTCAATCCATTTTGCATATTTTCATTTTCCTATGACTGTGATCCATATGCCTTAGGTATGAACCCATTTATTAGTGACACCAAACCTTCTTACTGCTACTAGAAGTGTCTTTATTGAGTGATAGAGGCTTACCATACATGGATGCCCTAGCTATAACCTCTATGCCATTTGGTTCCCATGAAAAATTATTATGTATGAACAAGATTCCCTTATATTTATGATATGAATTTGCATTCGAACCTCATATTCTTACGCATAAGCATTATGACCTTCACCTATGGGAGTCCCACCGAGTCTTGTTTAAACTCTTTTTCCACTCTCTCAAAAGTGAAAATATTGTCGAGTCAACTTGTCTCTTTCACACTCATTAAATGGATTTGAAAGGACATGTATTTGGTGTAAGTTGAACCCTTTTTTGGACAAAGTAGACTAATTTCGAAAAAAAACACTGATGCAAACCCCCACCCCTACTAGGGGTTCGCGCGAGCTCCTAGTCAAGGATCATTCTTATGAGGAGATGAATCATCTCTTAGATCTCTATTGGATCCCCTGCAACCTACACAGGACCCTTTGAATTACCCTTAGGTGTAYGTCCGTACAAATACACACCCCACGATCTCCTTCTCTAGGCCCCTTTATCCTTGAAATCATATTTCATGCACTACCCTGTTGACTTCGGAAAAAATATGATAAGACCGAGGGATGGAACCGATTTCTTACCAACAAGGAGCCTATATGAAGCTTTGGGGCTCTAGTACTTTGCTACTATGGGCTTCATAGGTTCTTCTCTCAATACACATCGATTCTCCTGAACGTCGAACCAACAAATTCTAGAACATGCACTTATATGTGACTTTGATGCTCTAGAGCTTTGGGCTTCAGAAGATCTAACCATGAAACAACACAAATCACTCGAACACTAAACCATAGAACTATTCCAATGCTCTCCGGATCTAGACCTTTGGGCTTTAGGAAATCTTACAACACAACACCACAATCCTCGTTAATGTCGAATTAGCAAATTTCTGGAGGGCTCCTAGATTAACTGTCCACACTTCTACAAAAACCAATGGCTGTGATCTACTTCATAGTTCCAAGATTCGATACCTCTTGCTGTTAATCACCACCAAAGACCCAAATTATCAAATTTTGAATGGACAAAGGGATGGCATCTATGGTCCACATGTCCTCATTAATGGATGGCCTAGATTTACTCTGGGATTTGAGACTTTGGGGAATTTTACACTAAATCACTTTTTAACCGAGATCCTCTAGATCATTGAACTTTTGAACTGTGAGATATTATGGCTCATGTTCGCTCTTACGCAGATTCGATGGATGGGATTCGATGTTCTTTGATAATTCTTTCTCCTCCTGCCTGGTCTTGATCCAACATCCCATACCTATTCTCAATGGTCGATCCAATGACTCATACTCCTCCAAGTGATATATGACATAGATCCACTTTGGGACTTTGGTACTTTGGCCTCCTTCACAAAAAACGCTTAAAAATTTCCAAAGTAGTGAAGTTTGAAGGACTTCAAGGGTTTAAAGTCCATGATCCTTACCTTGATTTGACAAATGAGAGAGAGTTTGTCTTCTCCTGGAATGATCATGTACGTCCTTCTTTAG
Source organism: Picea sitchensis (assembly GCA_010110895.2). Lineage (NCBI taxonomy): Eukaryota > Viridiplantae > Streptophyta > Pinopsida > Pinales > Pinaceae > Picea > Picea sitchensis. The sequence goes on from SNQJ01S0012450.1 coordinate 87,392, forward strand.
ATGAATATATTTCTCCTCTTTAATCCCTTTTTGCTTGGATGGGTTGAACTTGGGCACACTCCTTGCATTTTCCTCCTGAACGTGAAACTTATAATAAGTTCCTCTGCACACTCTTGCACTTCCTCTCCTTAGATCTTTGTCTAGTCAAAGGACTCAGAGCTTATGGAAACATGCCTTGTGCTTCCTTTCGTCTGAGCTTGAGACATAAAGAAGTCTCATGTGCACACCTTACGCTTCTTTGTAGTCTATAACTTGGACTTTCCTCTAGCGCATGATTGCACTATTTCTCCTGAGCTTGAAGTTCTTAAACTTGAAAAGGTCTTAGCCCTTTGTTCTTTCAAATTATTTCTTGTGCCCTCCTGGAACTTTGTGCTCTTCCTCCTAAGCTTGACTAACACTTATATGAAAAGTCGGTTCTGTGCACTCCTTGCACTTGCCTCCTATGTCTTGGACTTGAAAGACTCACCTACACACTCCTTTTTCTTCCTATGTGTACACTTGCACTGACCTTCCCTTAATATTTTTCACTACTCTGAGTGTAGGCACAATCCTTGCGCTCACTATGTGCATTCTTTGCACTATCCTTCTGAGCTTATGACCTGTTCTTGTGTGCCCACCTAGTATGCTCTTCCTGAACTCAAAACTAAGTTCTTGTGCTCTTCATGTGCTTCCTTCTAAGAGTTTTCTACTAATTGTAATGTGCACTCCTTGCACTAGCCTTGAGAGCCCAAAAAACTCACAAACTCATATAGATAGGGAATTCTATATATTACTACAAAGGAAACAATTATACATCCATGGAATTCATGCATGCAGAGTAAACGTTCAGAAAACACACACACACAAAATCACATGTAGAGAAATCTTCTTTTGTATTAAATCTGAATGCTTTTTACTGTGTTTACAAGACTGAACTGCAAACAAAGTCTCATTTCTTCTTTCCTTTCCTCTCTTCTCTTTCTCTAATTATCTAATCTCCTTATTCTAATTCTCGTGTCTCAATACATTTCTCTTTTTACAAAAGAGGGGCTTCTTGAACCTTCCTCCACCTACTCACATTAAACTAACTTTAATTTACATCTAGTATGAATCGGATCTAGATCCATCTATCTGTCATCCCTTAAAGGTGAATTACACTTAGCATTACAAAAAATCAATGGCTCAACGCTCCTTGAGATTTACAATATTTAATTACATTAAATTTGAGATTTAAAACTAAAAATGAGAAGGTTGGTGCTTCTCTTTCTTGGGATCTTCTCCCTACTAGTGTGTTGTTGCACTGGTTGCTGACATGTTACTGATGCTCTTGCATCATACTCCTCTTCTGGAAAAAACATGAGCTCCTACTCATGGATCCTCTATCGTTGTTTTTGAGATCCTCTTGCATCCCAAAATCAATTCTGGATCGGTCCATCTACTCCTCTTCCTTTCTGTTGTTTTTGTCCTGCTACTGCTACAGGATTTTCTCTAGGTTTCAAAATTTTATGTTGTATTTCCCTGATTGTTTTTCCTCTAAAATATCTTATTTTCATCCTTCTCTTATTTCTTACCATCTCCTCTGCTGAATTAATCATCATTCTCCTTATCTCTTCAATTTCCTCATCGAACTTGTCCATGGGATGGCTCCTCTCCTGCAGTTTTCCCTACTATTGCATCTCCTCCTCTTCATCAATTTCCAACTTGAGTCATTGGATGAGCCTCCTCTAGGTTATTTATCCTTCTCCCAGGGCTTCCAATTTCTGACACAGATCAAAGGGAATATCATCCCGATCTCCCATGATGATTTCATCTCTTGTGGCATTGGCTTGCCACTCCACTGCATACTACAATTCTACAAAAATATTGTTGAGTTGTTGCTCAACCATCTCCTTTTAAACATTTCTCTCTGCCAGTTCCTCTATTCCTTTATCACCTCCTTGGGATGGAATAATTCCAGCTCCATCCAATTACTCATCATGTTGGAATTCTTCTCCAGTTTGCATGACTATCTCCTTCTAGCAGTCTTTCTTTGATTCTGGATTATCTAACCAATCCTCCAACATCTTCAACTATGCCTCCCACTGAGTGAGTACTTCATTTGAATGCTCCTCCTAAAAATTCCTTTGGCTCACAACTATATGGGCCTCTTCCTCTTTCATCTCTTGGGAATATTTCAAAATGTGTTCCTTCTCCTCCTTCATGATAGTATTTCTTTGTTGTCCTTCTTCTTCAACACCTACAACACATAAACTATTAGTTTAATTTTTTTTCCCAATGTCCTCTTCCTCAAATTCATCCTGCATCACCTCATCAAATGCAACACATGCACTAGCATTTACTAGTATTCTTGGAAAGAACATGGTGATTCCCCCAATGATCATATTGCACCTGTGATTCTCCTCCTCGATATTTGAAGTATTCAACTTCTCATCATCTTCATTCATATGGTTTGCAATCCCACATGAATCTTCATTCTCATGAGGATTATCTCCTTCATCTTCCTCCTTCTCTTCTGTTAGCACTCCTCGCTGATCTATCCCTTATCATCACTCCTTACTGATATGAACACTCCTCTGAGTTCCTGAGACTTCAATACAATCTCATTTCCTCTTAATTTCCCACCTAGCAAATTGAATCTTCCTTTCATCCCTCCTAACATTCTTTGAGATATTTAGTTGATCTCTCCTCCCCTCACTAAGGCTTTATCCATCTTCTAGTTCACATATGAAAACCATCTCCTCCTCTTGGTTTTTGAGGTTTTCCACTTTCGTTGACCACCTCCTCAACATCTACTTCTTCTTCCTAGAAATCAATTGTTGGATAGGTCACCTCACCTTCCTCTTCACAGGCCACTCATAACTCCATATTCTTTTCTCTCCTTGCTACATCTTCAATGTCAACCTATCGAGATCCTCTCGGGTCTCCTTGATCTATTTTTCCATCTCTTATTTTCTCATTTGTTTGAGGTCTCCTCTTAGACCTCAATTATGGCCTTTAGTAGGAATTTTCTTTTTTCCTTTCCCTCATGGAAAATCTAATATCTGATGCTCATCTACAAAAAATTATCCACACAGAGTTTCAATACTTTGTGTTCTCTTCCTTTTCCTATTTTATACAAACAAATATATGCTCTAATTCCATATGATACAAACCCCCACCCCTCTTAGGGGTTCACGTGACCTTTTGTTCAAGCATCATTCTTCTGAAGAGATGAATCAACTCTTATATCCCTGTTGGATACCCTCCAACATATACATGCCCCTTTGATTTCCTCTTAGGTGTAGGTCCGTACAAATACAAACCCCATGGGATCCTTCTCTAGGCCCCTTTATCCTTGAAATTAGATTTTGGGCGCTGGCCCCTTAACTTCGGACAAAATCTCATATGACTAAGCATTAGAACCAAGTGATTACCATAAAGGAACCTATATAGTGCTTTGGGGCTCCAACACATTGCTTCTCTAGGATTCATAGGTTCTGCTCTCAATACACATAGATTCTCCTGAACATCGAAGCAGTGAATTCTCGAACAAGAGCTTATCCGTGACTCCGACGTTCTGGAGCTTTGGCCTTCGAAATATCTGACCAGAAAACAACACAAATCAACTGAACGTCGAAATGGTGAACTACTCTGGCATTCTATAGCTCCGACGCTTAATGCTTAAGAAACTATTACAACATAACACAATAATCCTCCTGAACGTCAAATTTGTGAATTCTCAGAGGGATCCCAGATCAACGATCCACACTTCTCCAACAACCAATGGCTGTGATCTACTTCATAACTCTAGGTTTCGATACTTATTGCTGTTGATCACCACCAAACCCTTGAATCGTTGAATACCGAATGGGCGAAGGGATGGGCTCTATGGTCCACGTGTCCCCATCAATGGACTACCTAGATTTACTCTAATCTTTGCAACTTTGGGGAATTTCACAGTAAAATATTTATTACCCGTGATCCTCTTGAACGTCAAACTTTTGAACTGTGAGATATTATGGCTCACGTTTGCTTGTGCGTAAATCCAATGACTGGGATATGATCTTCTCTGACAATGGTTTCTCCTCCTTCATAGGCCTGATACGATAGCCCATATCTATGCTCCATGGATGATCCAATGGCTCGTACTCATCTGAGTGATATAGGACGTAGATCCAACACAAGACTTTGGGTCTTTGGCCTCCTTCACAACAAACACTTGAAAATTGTCGAAGTAGCAAAGTCTAAATGATTTCGAGGGTTTAAATTCCACGCTCCTTACCTTGATCTGATGACTAAGAGAGATTATGTCTTCTCTTGGAATGATCTTGTTCATCCTTCTTAAAACAAATATATTTCTCCTCTTTGAGATTCCCTGTGGACTCTTGCGCTTCCTCTCCTCAAAGATTTGTCCAAAAAAAGGACTCAGACCTTCTAGAAACAGGCCTTGTGCTTCCTCTCCTCTGATCTTGAGACTTAAAGAAGTCTCATGGACACACCTTGCGCTTCTCTGGAGTCTAGAATATGCACTACCCTTTGTCACACACTTCCACTATTTCTCCTTAGCTTGAATTTCTTCAACTTCAAAGGGTCTCGGTACTTTGTTCCTTCAGATTACTTCTTCTGACCTATTGGCACGCTGTTCTCTTCTTCCTGAGCCTGACCAACACTTAGACAAAAATTTGGTTTTGTGCACTCCTTGCACTTGCCTCATGAGTCTTGGAATTGAAATACTCACAGGTGCACTCCTTGGGCTTACTATGTGCACACTTTCACTGACCTTCCCTTGATCGTTTACGCTTCTAAGAGTGTACGCACATGCCTTGCCCTTCCTCTGTGCAATATTTTCACTTCCCTTATGATCTTATGACATGTTCTAGTGTTCTCACCTGGCACGCTCTTCCTAAATTTGAAACTGAGTTTTTGCGTAGTCCATGTGATGGCTTCTAAAAGTTTTTAAATAACTCTTTTGTGCACTCCTTGAACTAGCCTTGAGATCCCAAAACACTCACAAACTCACACATATAAGGAATTCTATCTATTCCTACAAAGGAAACAATTATAAATCCATGGAATTCATACATGCACAGTAAACATTCATAAAACAAACAGTAAACACACACACATAAAATTACATGCAGGGATGTATGCTTTTCTATTAACTCCAAATTATTTTTACAGTGTTTAAAAGACTGGACTGCAAACAATGTCTCAATTTTTCTTTCTTCTCCTCTCTTCTCTTGCTCTAATTCTCTAATCTCCTTATTCTAATTCCTATGTCTCAATACATTTATCTTTTTACAAACGAGGGGCTTCTCAAGCCTTCCTCCACCTACTCACACTAAATTACATTTTATTTACATCTAGTCTGAATCGAATCTAGATCCACCTATTTGTTATCCCTTAAAGGCGACTTACAATCAATCTTACACAAACTCAATGGCTCAATGATCCTCAAGCCTTACAATATTTAATTACATTAAATTTAATATTTAAAATTCAAAATGAGAATGATGGAGCTTCTCTTTATCGGTATATGATCCCTCATAGTGCGTTGGTGCGCTGGTTGTTGATGCTCCTTCATAAAATACTCTAGTAAACATTGGCTATAAGAGTTCTCCTAGTTTTTTTTTATACTTTTTTGGGCCTAGAGGACTAAGTTTATGAAAAAGAACATTCTTTGGAGTTAAGTTGCAATTGCATTCAATTTTCCTTCTTTGAATATTGAGCCTATTCTTGGTTCAATCTTTGTCGTTATAAGCCTCTTACCTCAACAATTTGCATCACTAATCCAAGAAGAGCCTTGTTTAAATCCTTTGCATATTGACACCCTATACATTAAGAGGAAACATTTCCCTGAGTTTCCATGCCCTCCATGCACTTCCTTGCATCGAGCATAGGTATGTTCCATTGTTTGGAGCTAGTTTCTTACTCACAACACTCGTTTCCTCCCCTATATCATAAAATTCATTTGTATATGAAAAAACAGGAAAAAATGGGTGGGAAAAGAATATTATCTTATATCGGCAACAACTATGTCTTCTTTGAACAGAGCACAAACTTTTGAGAACACTTGTCATCCAAATTTTTGGTTTAGCATGACCTTAGAAATTTGAGATCGTTACTTAGATTTTACTCCTCCGACTGGTTATTCTTCTAGTCCTTATGGAGATTTTGATTGATGCCTCTTGCATCACAAAGTTTCATCATCAAGTCTATGCTTCCAGAGTCCTCCATATGTCTGATGCTCTTGCTGAAAGGAAGTCTATAATCCTGTTTCGGCCATTTATTAGAACTCTTGACTCATATCGTCCATACCCTCAGTATGTCTCAGAGATACATGAAGCTGTAGTCCCACCATGCATCCTGGTGTGACTTTCATGATAGGTAGGTAACCTTGAACCCATCAGTTGAAATCTTCTTATTGGTCGTTGATTCTGGGGTTTCCCTTGTGTCCGGTGATAAGAAATCTATTCATGCATTGGGATTTGTGCATGGTCTTGGATTCCATTAGCCTTATTGGTGGTTTCCTCACCTTTGTCGGCATTCTTCCTTATGGGATTCTATTCAAAGGGTCGTTTTCATGCACTACTTGCATCTGGTGCATGTGAACRATGCACATGGTCATTCGTTCGTGAACATCCTCTTCATTTGAGTTACTCCAAATCATGAAGATATTGATTTGTACCTCGTGTTGATTGATGAAAGATGCCTTAATACTCTCCTTTTAGCAGGTATCCTTTCATCAAATCCAACTCATCTATTCTGGAAATGAGACCTAGAGTCCTATGAGTACCTAGTGGATTGGAATCATAATTGAAATGCTCTCCTTCCATCGAAGTTTGGGAATACATCAATGTCTCTTGATCAATGGGTTTTTCAAGTGTTCAACCTCGACACCTTTATTCACAGTTGCAAGAATTTACTCGGCGCCTTGATACCTAATTTCATTATCCCCAGTTCGTCTTGCGTTTGTTAACGATATACCTTACTGATTGGTAACCAAATGACGTCTCATCGTGTTCGTCATCAAATCCTCTATTCACTTAATGTAGAGTTGCACCTTTGGAATATAGTGTAGAAGACATTCAACTTACAGTAGCAACATTCATATTTTGTTGTTGTCTTCCATTGGACCAGTACCTATATGACTTCAGTGATCATTAGAGATCAGATTATACTCCATTGTATACAAATATCTTAAAATTGATTTTGAGATTGGTTTTCCACTTGGTCTTATTCGTGAATATGACAACGTGTGGCATGTGTCTACTTTGTATTACCTATTCATGGCCATGAACAACTATTTAGTATATTTACACATGGATCTGTAGTGTAATTCAAATTGCCAACCATGTGTACAAAGTCATGATGGATTGTAATATTCTCATGAAAAACTAACACTTCCTGTTGAGTCTCCATTACTCCACTTCTTGTAATCTTAATATATTTCGGTCATCGTAGATACTCCTATGACCTCACACATTAGGGCGTATTTGTTATAGAAAAAAATTCCTCACCCCATGCAACTTTCTTGGATGGCCTTTCCATTTTCCTATGCATACTTGAAGTCCCCTTTTGTACTTTTGAGAGCCAAAAAATCATATTTTTCCACATATGTTCTCTACCAGTTAAACAACATGTGTATATGTAGGTTGCACCACTACATCCTACGTACATCGATTTTGGTGCTCAAAATTAAAAATTGCATCAGGTTTCCATGTCACGTCACAAGATCCATGATCCTTGACCTTCCATATACTAGAAATTTTCCTAATCAACCCTTCAGTTCCATTTGAAGGCTATAAATTGAGCCATATCCAAGTCGTGGAAGAGGAGAAAATTCAACTTTTGAGAGAAAAGATACTCTAGAGAAATTTCCACTTCACATTGAGTTTGCATCCCTTTATCCTTTAAAATATGAACTCATTGTTCACCCCCCAATCTCTTCCTTCTTTGATGGAGAACCTCATTGTCTCATTTATAATAGCTTGCCTTTGGTGGAGGATTGAAGTGGTGGAGGCCCAGTTGGAAGGGGCTTAGTTTCTCAGTTCCGAGACATGCCGACATAGAAGTTTGTCACTTGTATACTTATGTTGATTATTTTAATAGAAATAATATTTTCTCGTCTAATTCATATCTTGCAAATATTTGAATTATTATCCATGGATTTATTTGTTATGTATGTTTATGTATTATGCTATTTTGTATGCTAATATTATATATTATCACCATATGCTTGCATATCTTGGTTTTTGAGGATAAGTTGCGAGTATAAATCTTTGAGTTGCATGCTCAATGATGGTCTTCATCGAACGTCTCGACGAGGTAGGCTCTTGATTGTGTCTTGTTAGAATTTTCATTTATACAACATACCTAGGATTATAGTTGATTTATGTAATCATTCTATCTGTTGTGGTTTACCCCATGCCATATAGATATTTTCCTTGTAACATCATCGCAAAGAGACTTTACCCCATAATATGATGACATAAATGGGATTTGCAGTCTTTTGTCTCGAGTAGTTGTAAACCGATCCTCGACTAAATTTTGTCAATAATAAATTTCTACCTAACCCTATCAAATGTGTTTTCTTGATGTAAAGGACTTCATTATTATTATTGTTGCCCTTAACAAACATCTAAATAAAATCTGAGTGTTACTAAGGAAGAAAATTATTGTTCTTGCATGTATTCACTTAAATATAATTGAATTAATTTTTAAAATAACAACAACCTGAACACCGGACATCCCCAACGATTTGATCATGGATTCTTATACCTTCGGAAAAATGAACAAAACAAATTTCACTAAATAAAAATGAAACTGAATCCTATTCAGTCTCCCCACTTATTCCTTCTACGCTAGAATTTTAAACAAAAGAAAAATTGTATTCTATCTCTAATATAATACATATCAAACACTGAGACATTGATAATGTATTTCAATTCTTAAATCGATTTTAAATTTAACAATTCCCTCAACTTATTGTATGCGAATTTAAATTGAATACAATACTAGTTGAACAATATCACTCTGGTACCATGAACCATGAAGAGTAAACTATAACATTTCCATGAAATACATTTATATTTTTAAACAACATTACATCAATAATAATATAATTATCTTACATATAAAATCCAAATTCAGTGTCCTACTATCACTATAACTGAAAAATATCAATACATTAACTTTAATGACAATATTAAATCGACAAATAAAATACTGTAACCAACAATGTTGGAGTTGACGAAGACTGTTGATACTGTTGAATTCAACTTGAAAATTTCTCCTAGTTCCTTCGCTTGTTGGTCCAACCTCACCGGTAGATCCCAACGAACATTAGGGGTACTCTTCTTCCCCCTTAGCCCCCCAAGCTGCAAAGGGGATAAGCAAAAATTCCACAACATAATAGCTTCCAACCTTGCCTCGCAAGGAAGAGCATCCACTCTTTTCCATAATCTTGGCATCCCAACTCTCACAAGTAAAACAAAATCCCCAAAATTTTGGTAGCATAACAGTACCGACAAAAAATGAGCTCCTTTCCCCTCTTACTCTGCTTCTTTTATAGAAATTTCCCCACTGACACATGTCCTCATGCACAAATAATTAACTTTTTAAATTATTTTAATTATGATTATTCACACACACACTTGTCACTCTCCCCAAGTTGAACAAGTAATCACCATTTTTATTTTATTTAAAAATCCAATTTTCCTCAAATTCCCCAATGTGTTCCTATTTCCTCTCTTAGTTGTCCCTTTGTTCCCAAAATTCTCATTTAATGAGGGTCTCCTAATTAGATCTTCGTTAGAGTTGGAATATGGGTCTTCTTCTAGTTATACGTTAGTGGTAGTTTGACTCAAGATGTTATTCTATGTGTACACATATTCACTCATATTTTATTTCTTTCTATTTTAAAAACCCCTTTTATTAATTTCATGCACACATGTACATTTTATCCAACCTTTAAATTTTTACTCACCTTTTTCCTATAGTTTGATTTTATCTTAATTTTGTTAATTTATTTAATATTTTTAATTAGTCCCTTAATTAAACTTAGAGTTAGAATTAGTCTTAGACTTAGGCTTAGACTCTTGTTAGGCTTCTAAGTTTATTATTTAATTGATTATTTTATTATTTTATTTTAACACGGTCTAAACATTTCAACGTTTTCTAGGCCACCTAAATTTATTAACTCATGTTTTAATTATGCGAAGTGCCCTTAAAGACAAACATCCATGCTCCAAGGGTGCCACTCGCCTTTGAATGGTTTTGGAAGTTTTTTCGACCCTTGGAGTCAACACTCCATTCGGTCGAGCTTGTAAGAGACTAAGGGATTGAAGGAATGAATATTATGCTTTATTAGGATCCTTTTAGATTTCCTTGTGAGCGACTGTCTCAGTATGCTCTCACCACATTGTTTACCTCTCTAGCTAGGTAGTCCTTAACTTTCACTTTACGTCATGAAAAGAATGATAGTAAGCTATGGCATGAATTCTCCCACACCTCTCCCTCAAATGTCTGGTTTCTGTGCTTGGCCCCTTTAGTCCTTATGTAAGTTGAATTAGCAAGCATCTTCAAGCCTACATCCAATAACAAGAAAAGTGTCAAAATCCATATATATAAATAAATCATATATCACATGTGCATAAAATGCAATACTCAAACAAAATGAAATCCACTCCTTAACTCAATATGGAGTCCAAGGAATTCCATTGATGCAATCATCATCCATAACCTATCATATGTCTTTCACACTCAGGAGAAATCATCAATAATATATGTCAATACATATACATCAAAATAACAATAAGTCACAATACATCATCATGATCATATATAACTCATAATCGAATGAAATCATAATGTACCATAATTGGATCACATGCATGCAAGTGTCCTCAAATAATATGTCAAAATAAGTGCGATCAATAAAATGGGATGTTACATCCACCCCCTCTTGTTTTAAACTTCATCCCGAAGTTTGTAGAGTATATAACTACAAGTAAATAAATGTTTCTGACATCTAATCTATCAAACAAGTAAGGGAATTGTTGATGCATCTCATATGCGTCCTCCCAGGTAGCCGAGTGGGGACTATATTTGTTCCACCAGACATTGAACTAATCGAGTATTTGACGTTGTAGTTGTTGAGTGTGATGGTCCAGAAAGAAGATTGGCTCTACCATGAGAGCACCCTCGTCTAACACCTGGAAATAAATCATGTCAATAACATGTGACAAATCTCTAATATAATGTAGTAAAAGAGATACATGAAATACGTCCTGCATATGCCTCAAATAATAAAGAAAGTCTAGTTTATAAGCCACAGTTCCTTTCTTTCCCACAACCTCGAAAGATCCCACAAAACTAGGAGAGAGTTTATCACCCTTTCAAAACTTGATCTAACTCTTGTGTGATTTTAACCACAAGAAAACTTTGTTTCCAACCTCATAATTGCGGTCAATGTGATGTGCATCAACATAACACTTTTGTCAATCATGTGATTCTTTAATCCTCTGTCTTATTGGTTTCAATTGTTCTTCCATTTCTTGGATCACTTCTGGTTGAACCAGGACCCTGTCCTCAAGTCGATCCCAGCTCAACGACGTCTGACACGGTTGCCCGTAAAGAAACTCAAACAGTGTCATCTTAATCGTACTCTCGTGATTTGTTTTGTATGCAACTACCAATTGAAATAAGTCTTCCCAATTTTTTTATAGATCCTTTACATACATACACAACATATCCTCCAAAATCTAGTTCATTCTCTATGTTTATCTATCTGTCTTTGGGTGATATGTTGTACTAAAATTCAATTGCATTCCCAATGCTTCTTGGAAACTAGGCCAAAATGATCCTATAAACATTGATCCTCGATAGGATATGATCTTTATTGCTACTCCATGTAACCTCGCAATCTCACTAACAAAAACTCTAGCTATATCCGATGAGTGATACGTCATATGCACTAGAATAAAGTGTGCACTCTTCATGAGAGTGTCGAATACCACAAAAATTAAATGTGTCTCCTTGCCGTCAGTGGAAATCCAACAATAAAATCCATTGAAATGACCTCCCATTTTGATTCAGGAATAACATGTGGTTGTAACAGTCCCGTTGGATGTCTATGTTCAACCTTCACTTGCTAACATTCTATACATCTCGCCACGTAACTCACTATGTCCATCTTCATTCCATTCCAGAAGAATAAAGGCCTAAGGTCTGCCTTCATCTTCATGGCTCCTCGATGAGCCATGTAAACTGCTCGATGACCTTCACTTAAGATCAAACTTTTTAATTCGTCATTATGAAATACATAAATTTTGTCGTTATATCTCAACAATCCAACATTGTCCAATGAATAACCTTCAAACTTTGATGCCATCATGGTATCTTCTCCGGTATTAGCCTTAACTTCCTTGTACCAATAATTGTCAATATGTAGAGCTAGAATATATTATCGCAGATTCATCCTAAGAGGTATTACCAAGAATATGTGTGGTCTCTGACTCAATGCATATGCCACTCTATTCACCATTCCTTTAATATAAGAAATCTCAAAGTCATATTCACTAAGAAATTTTGACCAATGCCTCCATCGCGCATTCAAGTCACTATGTTTAAATATATGTTGCAATCCATAGTGATCTGTCTTTAATTCAAACTTTATTCCAATATGATAATGTCTTCATACTCTCAAGGCATATATAATTGATAATAACTCCAAGTTGTGTGTTGCGTAGTTTTCCTCATGCCTTCTCAATTTTCTTGAGATGTATGTGATCACTCGACCATCTTGCATCAAAACTATGCCTAAAATTTACTTGGATGTATCCATGCATAAGAAAAATTATGTAATATCCCGTTCTACTGAGCAGACTTTTATTGCCTTATTCTTTGAGGACACTTGCATGCAAGTGATCCAGTTATGGTACATTATGATCTAGTTATGGTACATTTTTATTTTGATATATATGTATTGGCAGATATTATTGACGAGTTCTCCCGAGTGTGCAAGACACATGACAGGATATGGATGTTGATGGCATGAATTGACTTCCTTGGACTCTGGATTGAGTGAGGGAGAGGTTTGTATATGTTTGAGTGTTTCATTTTATGCACATTGACATATGATTGCTTACAATATGATTTATGTATATGTATTATTGACGTTGTTTTTGTTAGTGGATGCGGGCTTGACTATGTTTGCTAATCTGACTCACATAAGAAGTAAATGAGTCATGCACATAAACCATACATTTGAGGGAGCGTTGTGGGAGTGTCTCTCTCATGTACTATCACTTCTATTGTGGCATGAATTGTAGGTTAACGATTACCTAGTTTGAGAGGTCCATGATGTCGTGATGATAGATTGAGACAATCGCTCACGAACAATTCTAAGGGGCACGTAATAAGTCAGATTCTTTATTCCTTAGAATCCCTTAGTCTCTCACAAGGTCGACCAAATGGATTGTTGACTTCAAGGGTCGGACAAACGTCCAAAACCAATCATAGGTGAGTGGCACCATTAGAACATGGAGGTATGTCTTGAAGGGCACATTGAGTCATTAAAGCATGAGTCAATAAATATAGGTGGCCTAGAAAACATTTAAATGGTTAGACCTTGTTACAATAAAATAACTAATTAGTCAGCAAATTATAAAGCCTAACAAAAATCTAAGCCTAAGTCTAAGTCTAAAATTTAAATAAATGACTAAGTGAACTATGACATAAGTTAAAAGATTTGAGATAAATTCAAACTCTAGAAAAAAATGGGGAATAAAATTTAAAGGGTGGATAAAATACACATGTGTGCATGAATGTAATAAAAATGATTTTTAAAATAGAAAGATATAATAATTTGAGAGAATAGATATATACATAGAATAGTATCTTAAGTCAAACTACTACTAAGTCTAACTAGTAGAAGACTCATAATCCAACTATAACTAAGATCTAATTAGGAGACACTCATTAAATGAGAATTTGGGGAATAAAGGGACAACTAAGAGAGAAATTATGAACATATTGGTGAATGTGAGCGAAATTGGACTTTTAAATAAAACAAAAAGGATAATTACTTTTGCAATTTGGGGAGAGTGTGAAACTGTGTGGGTGAATAATTAAATTAATTAAAAAGTTGATAATTATGCATGAGGACATGTGTCATTGGGGATTTTTTTATAAAACAAATGGTGTAGAAGGGAGATTGATATCCCTTGGATACTACTATTATGCTACCAAAATTTGGTAGACCGTGTTTTACTTGTGAGAGTTGAGATTCCATCCTTGAGAAAGAGTGGAAGCTCTTCCTTGCGAGGTAAGCTTGGGAGCTATTTTGTTTTGGTTTATGTGCTTGGCCCCTTTGTAGCTTGGGGGGCTAAGGGGGAAGAAGTGTATCCCTAATGGTGGCTGGGAGGTACTCATAAGATCGTGTTGTTTAGCAAGGCATAGCCCAAAAATATTCAGATTCAGATTTCAAAGGAACATCCTCAAATTTTTATTATATAAAGTTTATAAGATTTTGAATTCCATGATACTGAATTTACATGAAAATGTTAATATAATATTTCTACCATTTCTAGTAATATTTCTAGTAATGTAAAGTTGAAATCGATTTTACCATGTAATTACTTGAAACCTTAATAAGCATATTGAAGCATAGATTGGATAATGGAATCTATTTATTTCTCTAATTATTTTCTTATCAAAAAAAAATAAAAATAACGAGTTTAGGTCCTATGGAAAACTTGATTATATTCCCGTAATTGCAAGCTTTCAATATATCAAAACCAATTCAACTTCGGAATATTCTTTCTCTGTAATGACATTTTAGGCGATGTGAATTTGTGAAGAATATTCTATTGTACTGCGTTGAAGAAAATCTTTTCACTCAGAAATTCTAACCTAGACCTAAGATAAAACAAACAACAATATGTAAGATTTGAAATAGTTTTTGTTTTTAAAAATAAAAATAAAATCATTTATTTTGATTATCTTTTAATAAATTTTGATTAAAGAATTGAGACTCTGTAAAAAATTAAGCACATGACTATTCCGTCAAAAGCCTATAAGATATTAGATCATACGCTTAAAATTCTATTTTCCAGTCTCCACTATCTTGAAGAAAACAACTCCTCCTGAAGGTCATTCTTAAAAGATCTCAGACTGTAAGAATGACATTGTTAATTCCTTACTCTTTGAATCGATTTTTCTCTAGTCTCTCCTCTTTGTCGGGCCATATTTCCTATTTATATTTTTCTTACCTGTTCAACCCTTCTAGAAAGCAATACTCAGGTTGAAATATTTGGTTGATTGATGTGTCTCCAAGACATTTTGTTACCATTTCTTAAATCTAGGTTTTCGACGTATTTTTTTGCTCTGCGCTATTGCTCCAATAAAGCTGAGAACTCCCACTCAAGACTCAACAGATATTCTTTTATCTACGATCTTCTACTCGTCGACCGACTAGAAGGTCGTTGCGTAGGATTGTCTTTAGCGACATAGTCCAGTCAGCTGGTTAGACTACATAGCCATCCTTTCCGGTTGCAATATCAATAGCCAGATCCTTGATACTACCAACCATGATATCATTGTTCGGATACTGTCCACGCGAGAGTTTGCTTTATTCACTCAGCGCATAGTGAAACCTCGTTTGTTTTACCACTCTAACGATCAGATATCTTCAGTAATCTAATCTCAATTACGCAGCACCGTCCGTATTTTCGGTGAAGATAAGAAGTTCGAGAGGGTTATTAAATGTTGAAGGATCGTTTTACATTTTTGTTATATTAAAGTAAATTTTTTCTTTTATTATGTTGAAAGGTGTACACCTATTGATAATGATCATAATAATTACCTTTTTTAATCGTTCTCCCAAATCAATGAATGTGATTTCCTCTTTATAACTTTCTTGTATTTTTAAATGCATCCATTAACCTGTTTACCTTTTAACATTTACCTAATCATATTAAGAAATTACTGTAACACTATATGATTGTCAAGTTTAAATGATTAAACTTTGGATTTAGCACCCTAACTGTAGACGCTCATTTTCATCAAACACGATTTTGAGTGGCTGTGCTAGTCACTACTTCAGCAAACTAATCGTCTGGTAGAAATTGCGGATTATCATTTACAATATCTGTGAGTTAGAATTGCTATGGAGTGAATTAATTGTGAATAAGAGAATTTTTGGCTTACGAGAAATCTTGTCGCTTTCTAATTGGTTCTGTTTTTAGTTTATTCAACTATGATGGGTTACTGACTCACGATGTTGTTATATTCATCATTTTATTGCTTACTTTTTTCTCTTTGGTAATTGGGCATAATGAAGGTCACTACGTAACAAATCTAGAGGATTAATTAGACATAATTATTTATTTTAGAATTAATTCAATATAGAAGATAGATTTTCTTAGTTACGCCCTATTATTAGGGCTTGAGGTAATACCCTACTTAAAATTGATTTGAAAACGGTAATGGAAGGTCTAATCAGAAATAAAAAAAAATAAAAAAATATTATTATGATAATATTATCATGTAATTTTTTTTTAATAAATTACGTTTAAAAAAAGCTATATTATTATTTATATGATGTTGGTAATGAATATGGAAATACGTGTGTATTTTGTATTTTCAATTCAATGATAAAGGGGAAATGAGAAATCTTAGATCAGGTCGGTAAATACTTACACCCGAGATGGATTCTCCACTTACCCTTATTATGATAATTGATACATGAATACGCAATTATCTTGTTATTGCGTTAGAATACAACATCTATTATTGAGTACCTATTTTCGTAAATAATTGTATGTACACAATGTAAGGTTGGAAGAATTTGGTTTAACATCGTCATGCATAGGAAGTAGTTACTAATCAATATTTAGATGAGAAATATCATGATTGATTGATTAGCATAGATCATTTAGTATTTTTTTTTATCTAGAGGAGAGGACTTAATGTATGGTTTCTCTACATTATTATTAAGTTATTTTATGATCTTTTTCAATTACACTTGAATATTGATTACACAATAGCTTAAGCATAGTAGATTTTTTATTGTGCCTTGAAGAATTTATGGTTAAGTATTGTAGTTTAATTTAGTCTTGAATTTCACAATATGATTGGGGTTGTAGGAATTAGATATCTCTTTGTTCCTCAGAACAGTCACCAATCTTTAAATGGTTAAAATCAATCAGATGAATCTTGGACTTGAGCGTTGATTATGTGTCTTGGAGGTCCTAACCTTTGAGGGTAGGTTGGACAGGTAGACATTGTTTTTATCATTATATGATGTGGTTGATCTATAAAATTGAAGTTGTATCTGAATATTAATGTGTATTGAGATATATTAAAATAAAATGTGTAAGTAATAATGTATGTTGTTCTTGTAACACTTGTCCTAAATGTTGTTTAAAAAAAAACAAAATTTCAGTACTTACTCAGTTATTTTTATGTTGTAATGGAGGGTTCGTTACAAATTTTGTCCATGTCGAGGACCCTCAATATCAACGATGTGGTTAACAACTCTTTGAGCTTTTGAAATGATTTCGCACATTTGTGAGTCCATAAAAAATTCTTGTTATTCTTTTGCAATTCTGTGACTGTATTTTCTATCTTTAAAAAACCTTCGACGAATCATCAGTAATATCTTGCTAAACCCATAAAGCTACATTGTTCTTGTACATTTTTCAGTACTGGCCATTCCATAATAGCCTCTACTTTCATTGGATCCACAACGATACCTTCACCAATTATGATATGTCCCAAGTAATGAATCTTTGATTGGTAAAAATAACATTTTGATAGCTTCCCGTACAATTTGTTTTCTCTTAGACATTGTAGAACCAATCTTAGGTGTTCGGTATACTCTTCTTTCATCCAAGAATAAATCATTATGTCATCAACAAATACTTGAACAAAATTTTCCAAGTATTCGCAGAACAACTCATTCATCAAAATCATGAATACTCCTCGGGCATTTGTCAAACATAATGGTAAAAATGTAAACTCATATTGTCTGAATATCATCTTAAATGTAGTCTTAGGGATATCTTCCTCCTTAATCCATAGTTGATGTTATCCAGATCTCAAGTCAATCTTCAAAAATATTGTTGCTCCCTTCATCTCATCAAATAAATCATCTATTCTTGGCAAGGGATATTGGTTCTTCATCATTTCTTTGTTCAATTGAAGATATTCAGTACAAAGTCTCCACGAACCATCCTTCTTTCTCACGAAAATAACTGGTGCACCCCACGACGATACACTTGGACGTATAAGTCCCAAATCCAACAATTGTTTCAATTGCATTTTCAACTCCTACAATTTTGGTGTTGACATCTAGTAGGGAGTTCTTGAAATAGGTTCAATTCTAGGTTTCATATCTATGGTAATATAAATTTCTCTTTCTAGTGGCAAACCTGGTAATTCTTTAGGAAAGACATGTGCAAACTCTTGTACTACAAGAAGGTTTTCTAATCCTTCTTCCTTGCCCTTTTCATTTAGGGATAAGATTGCATATAACTTGCATCCATTGCACATATTCTTATGTAATTATAGAGAAGAAATAAATCTTAGTGAAACCACTTGGTTTCCTCCTACAATCACCCTACATTGTCCCAAATCATTTGTCAAACTTAACGATTTCGTCTTGCAGTTAAGTATCACATCACGTGATTCCAACCAGTCCATGCCTATCATTATGTCATAATATTCTAAGATCGTGACGTATAGGTTGGCCTTCGTTACAAAATCACTCAAGTTAATGCTGCAATCCATAACCTTTCCTTTAACTTTATGTTTGGCACTCGATTCCATTTCTACATATCTGAACTCATCTTGCTCGACTTCCTTTACCTTTATTATCGTAAGTGTTTCACTAGAAATAAATCTCTATGTAGCACCTGGATGTATCAAAATACAAAAGATTTTAACAGAGATCTTACCTCACATCTCGAGCATAGTGGAATGGTGATTGACCTGGTAATTTTTCATCGCTGCATGTATCCTGTGGGCCTTTCCCAAATCTCCAACTGTAGCGGGTCCAAAAAAAATGACCACTGTGTCCTTCTCATGCATACAATCTCACTAATAATGTGGCTCTGTGTGTATAACATCCATTCTTTGGTCCAGTTCTCATGGTCCCCAAAGTAAAAGATGATGTTATAGCATTCTATGATCCTCGTCGGTTCTGTTGAATAGGAATAAATTGTTTTTGCTACTACGAACGACGTTATTGTTGTTGTTGTTGTTGTTGCTATGGTTATTTGTGAGGAGTCATATGTTGAGGAATCTATCATCACAATGTTGAGAACATAGGTCCTCTAGACATATCTCGATGCCAAGAAGTTTTTCATGTTGGTATCTCATGTTGTTGCACTCTCGATGTCACCTATCTAGTCTACCTAGAAGGAGTCATGTATGACCCCCAATGTTCAGTTCTTCCTCGGCTATGAGGGACTCCTGAACTGCATCGTGGAATGTTTGAGGTATCAAGATCCTCACCTTCACACGCATGTTGAATATAAGGCCAAACATAAATTGGTTTACCTTTAAATTATACGTGTTCATATGTGGAGCATACCTAAGTAGCTCCATGCACCTGGCCTCGTACTCTAGTACCGTACGGTCACCCTATTGTAAGGTGATGCTCAATGAATTCATCGGACAAGTACCTCTCCCAGAATTGTTCCTCAAACAATTCCCATGACATGTCTTCCACGACCATTTTTATTTGAGGTAGGAGTGTCTTCCACGAAAGTAGAACACTCCCTTTTAGTTGAAAGACATCCATGCAGAATTTCTTGTTGGAGGTGTAATTATGAAGTGCGACACACATCTCCATGTTCTCCAACCATGCCTCAGTAGCTAAGCCGTCTGTGGAACCCATGAACTCATGAAATTTCACTTTCTCGAGTTTCCTCTGTACACTACTAATAATAATTGGAGGGCATTATGAACCCTCATTAGGCACAAACATCCTACCCTCATCCCAATATAGTCGGTTGATCAATTCCTTTGACATCCTTTGGATGGATCTCATCATACCTACCAGATCTTTTACTGCAACATGCTCCTTCCCAATATTTTGTTCGTCTCCCTGAGGGTGAGAACCGTCTGGTGTGGATAAAACCATAGGGGACACACCTATTCATCTTGCACCACGATTTCTACTTCTCCTACATCCTCTAACCATCATTACCTACATCGTCAATTTCAAAATTTATTAGTGGTACATCATTAATCCTCTGATTTAACACAGTGGAAGGAGTAATAGTTCAATGTCAAAGTGTTGAACCTGCTCTCATACCATATGTAACACCTCTTTGTTAATACATAAATGTAAGTAAATGCAGTATTGGTAAATCTTTTTTTTTTTGAAAACCATCAATTAGAACAAGTGACCTGCGAAAATAACATACATCAATATTTACACATTCTATTATCATCTCTATCACCACATAAAAATATTCAGATACAACATCATTGTTACTAATAGATCAGCCATATCACATGAAGATATCAAAATATGTTTACCCGCCCAACCTACCTTGCAAGGTTGGGACCTCCAAGACACATAATCAACGCTCAAGTTGAGGATTCATCGAATTGATTTTGACCATTTAAGGTCTTCGAAATGGATATTGTTCTAAGAAACATAAAGGTATCTACTCCCATAACCCTAATCTTATTTCGAAATTTAAGAATAAAATCAACAACAATACTTAATCATCAATTCTTCAAAGATCAAAAGATGTAACTTACTACCCTTTTCATACATCAATGTAATCATCTGCAACCCTTAAAGTTATGTTTTCATGTATTTATTCAACATATTAAGGTCATCCCATTTTTAAATTACTAACATTATAATCTATAAATCTATAATGAAGTAGCATTGATAAAATATTTATAAACGATCAACATATTATTCTTTCACAATTCAATTTCCAACAATTTAGATACCTTAAACATGGCTTACCCATTAATTACAACATCAACATAACAATCTAATTGAAATATACAAGTGAATACATTATGTGCCATTTTAAACATACACTGCATAATTCGACTCATAACAACTAAATAATTTAATAGTGTAACAATTTATCTATGTAAAAGGCTTGCAATAAAAATTCACTCTATTATTTATGACATTATAATAAAGTACTCATCATGAAACTAAAAATCCATGATATCATAATTTATATTAATATTATATACCTATATATATCTATATATAATAATTATAATTATTATACATGTCTAACCTCTACTTACAAGTCAAGATCCAATTCCTATGTTCCAAAATAATCCAACTGCAGTTTACCTTTATTGTATCACTCAATGTTTGCTATTAATAAAGTAAAAGATCAAGAAAATAATATATCCATTCTTTTCTTTTTCATTAATAGTTTCCCATTAACCCCTTACCATTACTCTTCAACTCTTTATTTTATGCCTAAACATTATTCCTCATCAACAAGGAAATAACTAATATCATCGTTTTGAAAAAAATGATTCTCATTTAAAACAATTATGTTTAATTCGATTCTCGAGTGGAAGTAAATTATCTAATATAAAAGCAACCTCGAGGTGCATCATAATTAAGATAGTGGATAGGGATTGTGTAAATCAAGCTAATTAGTAGTTTATTTATGTAATATCCCCTACTACTGAACACATTTATATATATTTTTAGGACACTTATATGTAAGTGATTTAGATATAGTACATTATGATTTTGTTTCAATTATGAGTTATATATGATATTGATGATGTTTTGTAATTCATTATTATTTTCAGATATATATGTATTGACATATTTTATTAACGAGCTCTCCTGAGTGTGTATGACACATGACATGTTATGGATGTTGAAGGCATCAATAAACTTCCTTAGACTTTGGATTGAGTGAGGGAGTGGATTGTATTGGTTTGAGTATTTCATTTTATGCACATGTGATATATGATTGATTACACTATGGTTTATGTATATTGATTATTTACATTCTTTTTGTTAGTGGATGCAGGCTTGATGATGCTTGCTAATACGACACACATAAGGGGTAAAGGGATCATGCACAAAAACTAGACATTTGAGGAAAAGGGGTGAAAACATCCATGTCACAACCTACTAGCACTCTCTTCGTGACCTGAATGGTAGGTTAACGATTACCTAGTTCGAGAGGTCCATGATGTCGTGAGAGAGGACTCAGACAATCACTCACAAATATTTCTAAGGGTTACACAATAAGGTGGAACCTTTATTCCTTAGAAGCCCTTAGTCGCTGGCAAGGTCGATTGAATGCAATGTTGACTCCAAGGGTCGGAAAAACTTCTAAAACCAGTCAATGAAGAGTGACACCCTTAGAGCACGGAGGTGCATCTTGAAGGGAACATCACATAATTAAAACATGAGTCGATAAATCTAGGTGGCCTAGAAAACATCGAAATGGTTAGACCTTGTTAGAGTAAAATAATTAATTAATCATAAAATTATAATCTTATAATCCTAACAAGAGTCTAAGCGTAAGTGTGAGTCTAAGTTTAATTAAGGGACTACTTAAAAATATTAAATAAATTAAAAGAATTGACATAAAATCAAACTCTAGGACAAAGGTGATTAAAATTTAAAAGTTGGATAAAATGCATATATGTGCATGAAATAAATAAAAAAGGTTTTTAAAATAGAAAGAAATTAAAACTTGAGAGAATAGATGTACACATTAAGGAACAAGTAAGAGCAAAAGTATGAACACAATGAGAAATGTGAGGGAATTTGACTTTTTAAATAAAATAAAAATTGTAATTAATGTGCAACTTAGGGAGAGTGTGGAATAATCATAATTAAATGAATTTAAAATTTTAATTATTGTTAGAGATAATGCTTATAGTTGTTGTAATCGTGAGTTTCTAGGTTAACTATTACTGTTGTAATAGTTAGTTTCAACTATGACTATTGTAACAGTGAGATTCTAGGTTTACTATTTTTAGCTAATCAGATCCACTTGAGTCACTGATCTGCATGCTATATATGTAACCCCCATTTATTTGTTAAGTAATAAAAACGTTTTGTGTTGTGTGAATTAATTCTTCCAATTTTATCTTGGTATCAGAGCGGGAGTAATGTTAAACGCTGTGTGCAAGAGTGCGTGAGCAGTCTAAGCGTGAAAGCTAGGAGATCGCACAACAGGTCACTCTTTCCGTTGCCGTTGAATGCCATTGATGTTGTGCCATCGTGACCGTGTGCCATGGCATACCATTTGAGGCTGTTGACCATTGCTACCATTGCTGAGTTGCTGCATGGAGTCTAGAGCATGAGGTTGGAGCGAATGCGCTAATCGTGAGGTTGTTGGTGCGTGGTGCAAATAGTAAGTTTTTTTTTTATGGAGTGATTTGGTGCATGTAAAACATTGTTGGTAGCAAAATGAGTGCTTTTTATGGAGTGATTTGCATGTAAAATATAAGTTTCGGTTTTATGTTGGAGCGTTGAAAGAGGAAGCATGAGTTTTATGAGTCATTCAAGAATTGCATGCATGCATAAGTGGAGCATTGAATAAGATTTGAATGCATTGGATTGTTTGAGAGTGAGGTATAAAATTTTCTTTAAATAAAAGGCTTTGAACATTAAAGTGAATGCATGTGGATAAAGTAAATGAAAGTGTATACGTGAAGTTATAAATCCTTTATTAAAGTGGGTAAGAGATTTAAAGATGAAGGAAGGTGAAGTGGAAGTTAGTTCACACTCTGAAGTTGCACCATACTTCAAAGGACAATGCATCAAGCTTGCAATAGATCTCTCCATGAAGAACGATTACCTCACTAAGGAGTCAGCCAAGATTCGTGAGAAACGCCATTGAAATATTTCCAAATGCTTGGTATCTCTATGGTGGATGAGAAGAACCACTCCATAAAATGTACCAATCGCCCCCTCGTGATTTCTAATTTCTATATGTATGTGTGGTGTGTTTAAAATTTGTTTATGTATGTTAGATATATTATATGTGTGTGAGAGAGTGTGGATTTTTTATTTGTAATCAATGATGAAGAACCAAATATGTAATGCAGAGTGACATATTCATTTGTTGTTCCTTTTCATGTTCTTCAGAGTTATAAGAAACACACATGATCGGGTTGAAGTCCTTAAAACCTAAGATTATTGTTGTACTTCGGGTGCTTCAAAGTCAAAAGTTACGGGTTACCTTGTTGTTTTGTAATGTGCTATTGTTCAAGTGTTTATGTAAAAAATAAGAACTTGTATGTTGATGCAAGTTGGTAGCCCCAATATCAAGTACACTGTTTTTATTGGAAGTCGCCTTGTGTAAAGGAATGTTGAAGACATTCAAGATCCAAACTGTTCTTCTATATAACGAAGGATAGATCTAAAGCAAAACTGATGTGATGAAGGCAAGTTCATAGAATGCATCAATAATTGTCAACTTTTACTCAATGGAAGCCCCGATGAGCCGAAAGTTGTCAAATTGTCCAAGATGTATACAAATGCTACAATGATGGTCAGAGGCGTTTTGACTTTAAGTGTGTCAGTGGGTAGCTCGAAGAAGAGGGAGAAGAAAGAGCGGAAGCCGTGTGATTGCAGAGTGGGTTTCAGTGCTGAGGAAGACCAGATCAGACAGACAAATGAAAGTTCTAGTGTTGTAACCTTTTGTTATGTTTTGTAATTTGTGATTGAGATATTTGTAATGTAAGCATTAAGAGAGGGTGTTAGAGATAATGCTTATAGCTGTTGTAATCGTGAGTTTCTAGGTTAACTATTACTGTTGTAATAGTTAGTTTCAACTATGACTGTTGTAACTGTGAGTTTCTAGGTTTACTATTTTTAGCTAATCAGATCCACTTGAGTCAGTGATCTGCATGCTATATATGTAACCCCCATTTGTTTGTTAAGCAATGAAAAACGTTTTGTGTTGTGTGAATTAATTCTTCCAATTTTATCTATTATGTGTAGACAAGTACATGTGTGAGTAAAAAAATTTCTACAAAACAATTGGTGAACTGTTATGCTGTCAAAATTTAGTTGATTGTGTTTTACTTGTGAGAGTTGAGATTTCAAGCTTGAGAAAGAGTGGAAGCTCTTCCTTGCAAAACAAGTTTGAGATCTATTGTGTTCTGGTTTCTTGTCTCTGGCCCTTTATAGCTCGGTGGCTAAGAGAAAAGAAGAGTAAAGATGAATAAGGAAGGAGCGCAAGTCGTTGAAGGACATCCTCAATGATTCATCTTCATCGGTTCTGGTAATTTTAGGTTGGGACATCCTCAATTGTTCATCTTCGTAATTTTTAATTGTAAACGAGTAAATTTGTATATTAGAAATTTTTAAAAAGATCGCTCTAAAACGCTGTTGTATTTTTGGAATTAAAATTTGGCAATTTCGCTAAGAGTTATGATGTGAACTAGAATTTAAATCCTTTTGTTCCCTATCATTTCATTTACAACCCAGAAATTAGAAAATAAATTGATCTTTGCCAATTTAATTTACGACCCAGGATTCCGAAATTCATTGTTCGCTGCCCAATTAATTAATTGAGTTCATAAATTTGTTGATTGTGGCCCGTTTTTTTATTTTTCATATCGTGAATTAGGAATTGTATGGTCCCTGTCAAATTATTGCTAAAACAGAAATTATAATATCGTTTAGTCTTTTTAAAAGATTTTGCAATTCCGATAAAAAAATTGGAATTTGTTGGTCCTGCAAAACTAGTTTACCATTTGGACAATTGGAATTTCGCGTGGTCTTTGTAAAACATATGTGATTTTCTGAAATTATAATTTTGTGTGGTCTTGTAACCAAAAATTACTAACATAAATTGGAGAATCGATTTTATTATAATCACTGCATAATTAGTTTGCATTTTTTTGGAATTTAATTTTGTGCTTCGCTGTCAATTAAATTGCATTTTGAAAAGTAATTCATGGGATCTTTGTAAAATTATTTCCCAATCGGAAATTTTAGAATTTCGTATGGTCTTTTTAAAATTTATTGGTATATCCGGAAATTAGAATTCGTTATGGTCGCTGCAATTTAAATAGAAATTTATGAAAAACTAAACTTTGATATAATCCCTGCCAAATTAAATTGCATCTCTGGAAACTAAAATCTGTTGATCGCTGTCAAGTTATATGCAAATCAAAAATTTTGAGTTTCGTTGGGTCACTGAGAAATCTAATTGCAAATCCGGAAGTCAGATTTCATTTGGTCTCTGTAAAAAATATTTTTCCACTCCAGAAATTAGAAATTCGCATGGTCGTTGTATAATTTTTTCCAATCTGAAAGTTTAGAATTTTTTACGATGGCTGTATTATTTTATAGCAAATTCTGAGGTTGAATTTCATTATGATCGATGCGTAATTAGTTTTCTTCAAAAAATAAAACTGTAGGCTCGCTGCAAAACCAAATTTCTACCCCGGAGTTGGAAATCCGTTAGGATTACCACTTATTTAGTTAAAATTTCTGGAATTTAATTGTAGTAGTATTTTACAATTTGAATTTGAAATTTGTTACGGTCGTTGAATCTGTGGAATTAAAATTTAGTTGGTCGTTCTTAAGATAACTTTTTCCATTTGAATTTCTTATTGAATTGCAATATTAAAATTGATAATAGGTTACTCAGAATAAATTTCCAAAACACTATAATGGAACCTTGTAACTCTTGACTAAGAACGTAAAAGTGTTAGTTACCATGAGCTTGAAATAGTTTAGTGATGATCACTTTAAGTGATGAAGTAAAGTAATATTAGAATAAATTATATGATTACATGGAGTAAATTAATTTAATAAGTGATCATAAAAAGATATTTATGACTAATATTGGCTATTTTAATTGAAATGGGGATCATCATCTTATATACATTAAATTAGTATTAAATGGTTCTTTTATATATATATATATATATATATAAATATAAAAGTTGATATTAAGATAATATAGAATTTATACATACAAAACATTTCATTACAAAAGGTTTCCTTATAATATATGTCAATATAAATAACTTTGTTTTTAAATACTTTTAAATACTGTTGTATAGGAATGCAACTATGATAATCGAGCGTGATTGAATTTTTCACTTTGATTTATCTAATATGATATTATTACTTAAGACTTGGGTTTCATTTACAATCTTAGATACTAAGATTCATAGATTCTTGATGTTGTATTAGTGAGAGAAGTTTTAGATTGTAAGTATATATGGTTCTTTAGTCATATTATTATGAAATTTCTTGTTGCTATAATTGGAAATGAATTGTGTGATCGTTGAGGAATCAATGAGTAAACAACATAATTGTTCAATGATGTCACAACCCCCTCCCTTTTCTCTTGGGGATTATGTGACCTCCCGGTCTTGGATCTTCAATTCTTCGAACCGAATTGGTTCTTTGGGCCTTCAACAGATCCTGAAAAATTAATACACACACATAGGTCCCCTTGATGTCACTTGCAAGCTTGAACTACCTACAACTCCGCTCTATGGAGCTTGGAAAAACCGATTCGTGAGCACTAGCCTCCGCGCTAGACTCTTTCTCTTATGTGACCACGGTCTGTGATCGTGGGTCAACTCTTCGTAACTTTGGCTTCGACAATATTGCGACCTCTCTCTTTGCTTCTTTCCAAAACACTTTTCCCGGAATTTGTGGATCTCTGCCATGTGTCTCCGTGGATCTGACGGTCGAGTTGTACTTAGGGTTTCATGACTTTGCAAAACTTCACTTACTTCCTCTAGACCTCTAACCGTTGCCACATGTCTCCTCACAGCCAACGGTTAAGATTCACCTTGCGACTTCGCAACTTTGGCAATCCCACCTCTCAACACTTTGAAATGCTCTGAACTCTGAAATGTTGAAACACCTCACGGATAGACTTCATGCAAATTCTCCCAGATCTCATTGTCTAGAACATCCTAATTCCTCCTGGAGGGATCTCAATTTGTTGATTCTGGGAAAGCCTCAAAGGACTCCACCCTTTGAAGGATTTTTGCCACTCTTTCTCATGAGCTTGTTCTTTCTTGAACTATTGTCTTATTAGAATACTCCTTTCGACACTTAGTTGAATCTCAACTTGTTCTCTCTTTGCAACAAGTCCTCCTCCACAACTTGGATTCTCTATGGAAAACTTCCGCTAATACTTTTGAACCTCTGAGTCAAAAGACTGTCGCACACTCCTTGCAAATGGAATTCCTTCAGGCTATCTCTGGAGAACATTCAGAGTCAAAATGGACTCTGTAGCACACACCTTGCAGACATTATGCACTCCTTGCATGAGTTGAAACAAAATCTGTCGACGCACTCCTTGCAGACACTATGCACACTTGCACTTGCTTGTTGAAGAGAAATAATTGAAACTTATTTAAAACTTCACACATTCATACATTAAACCATGTAAATTCATTCATAAACACAAGAACAAGAAATAATAGAGAATTGAAAATAGAAAAAAGTCTACTATTCATTCGTTCATATAGACACGACAACACCATGCATTTGGAACAATTCTCCTCTACTATATTCATTCAACCAAAATATACATGTGTTCATATACTACTCTCTATAGCTCTCGACTCTCAACTACAATTGAAACAACTCTCAGTAACTAGAGTGCTAACAACAATTTCAACAACCTTACAACAATCTCTACAATAGATTCAATAGCCTTATCTGGGAAACAATACAATTATTTATGCAAGAGGGGATCTTCGAGCTCTTCCCTCCAATTATTCTAGAGCAATCCTATCGAATTAAAATCTATCAACTACTAGAATTTATTACAATAAATATTTATGACAAAAAGATAAGATTGAGCACATTGAATCTTTACTACACTCAACTACATTAAAATGAATTACATTCTCCGATGTCCCCATGAAATCATCCAACTCCAAAACATTAACGAGTTTCTTTAATTACAATGTTTTCCCAAATATTTGTGTGATACACTCTTCAAAAATTGATTTTTTTTCAAAATGTGTGCTAGTGCACCTAGCTGTCCTCCACTCATGCTTTGTTGGCGATGCTTGTGCATCATACTTCTCTAGATCCTCCTCATTTACCCAACTTGCATCTTTTATTGGTCGTCCTTTCCACTTTACCAAATACTCAAAATGTGTTTTCCTTCTGGTCTTCTTACCAATTCGTCGATATACGATTTGCTCCATCTGCGACTTCTCTGCTACATGAATTTTCTTTTTCCAATGGATCTCCCTATGATATCTGGGTCCTCCGAATCCATCTTTCCTATAAGGATACAGTTCTGCAATGTTGAATATGGGTGAGATACTCACATCTTCTGGCAGCTCTATCTCATAAGCGTTCTCACCAAATTTTCTTAGAATTTTGCATGGTCCTATCTTCCTCAACTTTATTTTATTATATGTCCCTCTTGGGAACCTCTCCTTCATAAGATGTTATAGAACTTGATAACCAACTTTAAATTGAATTTTCCTCCTATTTTGATCATCTCTACGTTTATATTCATCGATGCTCCTTTGAAAATGCTCTTTGATCTTACTATGAAGCTTCTGCATTTATGTAGCAAAGTCTTCGGATCCATCCCTTCAATATTAACTTTGCTCCAAATATCTTAATTCTAATACTTCCCTCAGATTCATTCCATACACTATATGAAATGGACTCTTTCTGATACTTATGTCCACTGAGTCATTATATAGAAACTTTGGTTGTGCTAGAATCTGGTCCCACTGGCTATGATGTTCAGTGACCAAACTTCTCAGAAAATCTCCTAAAATTCTATTCACCACCTCAGTTTGTCCATATGTTTGAGGGTGATATGAAGAACTAAAGGATAATTCCATTCCCAACTTCTTCCACAATGTTCTCCAGAAATGACCAACAAATTTGGTATCCCTCTCTGAAACAATACTCCTGGGTGGTCCATGCATTCTTACATCTTCCCTAAAAAACAAATTAGCAACTTGCATTGCATCACTGGTCTTCTGGCATGGGATAAAGTGCAACATCTTTGAAATTTTTTCAACTACCGCAAATATGGAATCGCTTCCTCTTTGTGTTCTTGGAAATCCCAACATGAAATCCATGCTTATTTCATCCCAAGGCCACTCTGGAATAGACAATGGTTGATACAACCCAATATTTTGTCTCTTCACCTTTGCATAGTAGAAAATCTTACATCTTTTCACAAACCTTTTCACCTCTTCTCTCATACCTGTCCAATAATACGAACTGTTCAACTATGAAAATGTCTTGTCATGGCCAAAATGTCCGGCTAGACCTCCACTATGATTTTCCTTCTGCAAATTCTCCCTCATTGAACACTTTGGTATGCATAACTGCCACCCTTTGAACAACAACCCATCCTGAATCATATATTTGGTCCACTGGCTTTTTTATTTGAGCACAATATTCGCACATGCTTCATATGCTTCCTTGAAATCTGGATCATCATGATACATTTCCTTGAGGTGGTAAAACCCCAAGGTTTCCACTTGAAATTCTTGCAGAATTAGACATATCTTTCTCAATTCATCAACAACCTTGTTAGCTTTACCAGAAATATGTTTAATGGAAAAAGTGAAATTTTGCATAAACTCTATCCACTTGACATGTATTTGGTTTAACTTCTCTTGTCTAGTTATGAATTGTAAATCCTAATTATCTCTATACAAAAAAAACTCTTTTGGAATGAGATAGTGCCTCCATTTCTTCAAGGCTTGAATTATGGCATAAAACTCTTTATCATATGTGGAGTATTTTCTCTTAGCATTGTTCATCTTATCACTGAAATATGCAACATGCCTATTATCTTGGCTTAAGACCGCTCCAATTGCAACTCCACTCGCATCACATCTCACCTGAAATGTTTTTCCGAAATTCGGTAATACCATAATCAATTGTTATATTATCTTCTCTTTCAATATGTTGAAGCTCTTCTCAACCCGTTCTGTCCATTTCAAAGACTTATGTCTTTTCTTTACTATATCCATCATCTGCGCACCGATCTCACTAAAATTTCTGATGAACTTCTGGTAGAAACTTGCTAATCCATGGAAGCTTCTTACCTCAAATATAATCCTTGGTGATGGCCATTATCTCAATTCTTTCACCTTTTCGAGATCCATCTTCAATTGATTCGAAGAGATCACAAAACCCAAATAAATGAGTTATGTCTGCATCAACAACTTCTCCCGCTGCAACCTCTTCATCACTAACTTTAAGTGCCTCAGATGCTCTTCCTTATTTTTACCAAAGACTAGTATATCATCGAGATATATGATCTCAAACTTGCCAATAAAATATTTCAACACTTC
Organism: Picea sitchensis; assembly: GCA_010110895.2. Classification (NCBI taxonomy): domain Eukaryota; kingdom Viridiplantae; phylum Streptophyta; class Pinopsida; order Pinales; family Pinaceae; genus Picea; species Picea sitchensis. Next base: position 118,664 of record SNQJ01S0012450.1, read on the forward strand.
ATTCATCAATCTCATAAAAGTACTTGGGGAATTTTTAAGCCAAACGACATAACAAGCTGTTGGAAAGTGTTATGCTTGTCATTGATGGCAAGTACAACAGTGAAGATGACAGGCAAACAGAAGACAAAGGAAATTAAGCTCAGGAGGAATAGCAGTCTTATATGCGCACGAAGCATAGGAAAGAGACCGAGAACCATCGGATCTCACTCGGAAATCCCGACAGCTGGTGGATCGGGAGAAGCTGCGCAGATATTAAACGCAGGAGTTAAGCGCAGAGAAGAAGTGATCTAAGCCGTCAGATTAGAAGCAAACCCCGACAACTGTCAGATATGC
>SNQJ01S0012450.1:142693-162436 GCA_010110895.2 Picea sitchensis
AATGATGCTGAATATGCCATTGTTTATTCCCCTGCATTATTGTGATCATCATTTAGTGACTCGGAAAAGAGTTTAAAAGAAGCATAATTGTTTAAGCACGGTAACAACTGATTCACCCCCCCCTCTCAGTTGACTAACACAAGCCATTCATACAATCCCTCATTTGTCTTGAAGCCTTTTTTTCACTGATCACCTTCCCTCATCCTTATCTGGTGATATCCACTTTTCAAATTTATCTTTGAAAAATAGTTCAATCCACTTAAACAATCCATTAAGTCATCCATCCTCGGTGATGGAAATCTGTACCTAATGGTGAATGAGAACACCTCCCGGAGGATGATCTGACAATTGGTACTATGCATGGACTCAATATTTCTCTTACCAAACCTTTGTCTAATAGATCATGAACCTGTCTTTTTGTTATCTCATGAAGTTTTCAAAGGTTGTAGGCATGTGTTGATAGTACCTGATCCTGTATCCTTGCACCGTCTCTCTCCCTCTTTCGCAGGCTAGGTCCTTAATTTTTTCCCTTCGACTCATCTCAGCCCGAAGATTTTCTGTTTTTCTATAAATATGAACACTCATCGCCTTTGTTTTTAATCGTTGGTCATTCTGTTTCCCAAGCCCGCAACAAGCCATCCAAATCTTGGTTTACGCAGGCAGCGACCATGGGCACAAAGTGAAACACTCAAAGTGGTCTGTTATGAACTAGAATCAAGAAAACATGCAAGCTCAGTTTTCAACGATGGATATCGTAAGATAATTTCATATAAATGGATCTTAGTCTTTCAGGAACTAGAGCTGGAGGGTGATTGCCAGGGAAGCTGAAGATTCTTGAGGTAACTTCCATTAGAATGAAGACTCATCGTAGAGATAATTTACAGATGAAAAGCGTTGAAGACTTTAACTACAACAGAGAGGATAAAGCTCGACTGTGATAGAGAAGATGAAGAGTCACACTGCCAGAGAAGGAAGTGAATCTCATGATAAGCCATTAATGACGAATAGACTCAGTATAACTGCCAAAGAAGATGATGAGTTGCATGTAGGATCTAGGAGAGGAATCAAAATGATAAAGAGATGCAGAACAAAGAAGAGAAAGGGGTTTTTGTTGAGTGTTTTTTTATGCCAGTAGAAGCATGTTGTGTGCAGGAGTTGAAGGGCACAGAAGAGGCATGGTGCATAGAATGGAATGAAGATACAAATAATAAATAACATAATAAGAAAGGAAGAGAAATGCATATCTGAGAGAAGAAGAGAAAGCTTAGCATACGCAAGGAGAGAGACATTGATGGAGGCAGAGAAGAGCAATGTAGCAGAATAGTGATTATATTGGTAATCCATAGATAAATGGTGTATCACTGTGATAAATTCAAGAAAGAAAATATTTATATTTTAGGGTCATAGGGAGGTGCTAGGGAGGACTGTTGTCCTCAGAGTTTCAAGTGGGTGCTTGAACACAAGGAGTTGTAGCTTCCATCTGGTTGTAGCCATAAAAACCAGGGTGGGAGGGTGGTGCAACAGAGAACTATTGTTCTCTGTTATACAGGTTGGTGCCTGTGTGACTGGAAGTTGATGATTCCATCCAGTTGGTGCTGGAACACTTAGGGAGTTGGTGCTTCCTTATAGTGGGTTCTAGAGAAACGAGGGAGTTGGTGCTTCCTTCTAGTGGGTGCTAGAGAAACCAGAGAGTTGGTACTCTCAACAATTTGCAGCTTGCAAAACAGAGGTGGTAGCCTCACAATGAGTTGGTGCTCATAATAATGATAATTTACAGAAAATAAATATTACTTATCATATCAAGAAGAAGAGGTGTTTCCCTTTATTTCTTTCCTCAATAAATATCTGTCTCTGTATATTTCTTGTGTGTGATTAATTTTTAATATTTTATTTCCTACCTTCGTGCATTATTGTCATTGTCATTGAATTCTCTGTAAGGAGTTTAAAATAAGTATAATTGTTTAAGAATGGTAACAAATGATTCAACCCCCCTCTCAGTTGTCCAACAATTGGTATCAAAGCTGGTTCCTTTTATCTAAAGGTAGTTCTGTAACCTTAAACATGTCAATCCATGAAGGAACATCAATCAATAAGCCCCCCCTGTTCAATGGAACAAACTTTACCTTTTGGAAAGTTAGGATGAGAACATACATAATGGCTTTAGGTGTAGATGTCTAGGATGTGGTAGAGACTGGTTATGTAAAGCTGGTTGTACTAGCTAATAAGGATGACAAGATATAATTTAGCTTCAATGTTAAGGCTATAAATGCTATTTTGAGTGGGCTCGTAGAAGAAGAATTTGTAAAATTTATGCACTTAGAAACTACCAAACAAATGTGGGACAAAATCATAAGAAGTTGTGAAGGTAATGAGAAGGTAAAGTACACCAAGCTTCAAACCTACAGAGTACAGTTTGAAAAACTAAATATGAAAGAGGATGAAACTATTGGGAAGTACTTTCTAAGAGTTGAAGAACTAGTAAATGCAATGAAAGCACTTGGTGAAAAAATTGAGGAACACTCTTTAATTCATAAAACCTTGAGATCTCTGCCAGATAGGTTCTACCCAAAGGTATATGCTATAGAAGAACTTAATGATCTAAAATATTTGGCTTTTGATCAACTTCTAAGAAGGTTTACTGCATATGAAATGAGGATAGTTAAAGATAAACCCACCTCTAGAGAAGCATCATTTAACGCTGATACGAATGAGGATTCTGAGCCTGATGAAATTGAAGCAAAATTTGTGAGAAGACTGAAGAAAGGATCAGGCAAGTACCAAGGAAAGATTCCCTTCAAATGTTTTAACTGTGGAAGGATAGATCACTTTGCATCTAATTTTCCACACAAGAAGAAGGACCATAACTCTAAAGGTGAAGAGAAGTATAAATCCAAGAGATTTGGTAAAAAGAAAAGTTTATGTGTAAACAATGATGACTCTTCAGGAGACACAGATAGCAATTTTGGTGATGAAGATAAGGTTAATGAATTTATGCTTATGGCCAAAGATTATTATGATAATGAAATCACAAGAAGTGATGTTGGTGATGAAGAAGTTGTGGTTGACTTGGAAAGAGAACTGATCAGTGCTCTAAAAGAAATTGACAGAATCAAATTTAAGAAGAGAAAGAAAAAACAATTGTTGATACAGTTCGAGAAATATAGTAAAAAACATGATGAAGACTTTGCTCTACTAAAAGTGGAATTAGAAGAGGCAAATAAAATACAGGAAATTCTGAAACAACAACTATCAGAGAAGAAGGCAAGATGTGAAGCCTTGGAAGAAGAGGTAGTAAAATCTAGAATAGAGATGGAGAAGTTTAAATCTTTGTATCTCCAAAATATTCCAAGCATTAAAGCCTCAGAAGGATTAGACACCATTCTAAATCAACAAAGGAATCCAAATTTGAAAACTAGTTTGGGTTATGAAGAAGGATCAAATAGTGGTCAGCCAGGCAACAAAAAATCCATCAAGTTTGTCAAATCTACATTCATTGACAAAACAAAATATGGAGAAACAAAGGAAGATAATTAGCCGCCAAGGAAGAGTGAAAGAAAAATTACCAGAACTGAATCTGTAGAAAAAATAAATAATACACCCTTTGCTCAAAGAAATCATCATAATAGAACAAATTGACCTACTCAAAGAAGACAACCATTTTCCAGGTACAAAGGATTTTTCTATGGATATTGTTTTTTCTGTTCTAACTTCGATCACAAAGATGTAAATTGTTCTTTAAGATTTAGATATGAGCAATCAAGACAGTCAAGAAATAGATACATGTCGCAACAATGAATGAGACAACCAAGTAAAAAACAACCACAGACTGCAAATCATGTGATGGATGCTAAAAGGACACAGGTTGAGTATAACAATTGTTATGATCCTTTATTTAATGAACTATAATGTTACACCTTCCATAACTATGGATGTAAAGTTGCAGACGGTCACTTAAGAAACTATGAACCAGATTTGAATCCCTCTGCTGAAAATGTCAAGGTTTGGAAGAAGAAAGAGAATGAAAAGCGTGGATTAGTGTTGTCAGCTCAAAGAAAAAAGAACCCCTGGTATATTGACAGTGGATGCTCCAAACATATGATGGGAGACAAAAGTAAGTTTCTGTCTCTAAGATAAATCAAATCAGAAAATGTAACCTTTGGAAATGATGCTCTAGGTAAAATCAAGGGTAAAAGGATGGGGAGTTTGAGTAATGGTAAAGGAAAAGCCCAAAATGTTCTGCTTATAGATGGGTGGAAACATAATTTTCTTAGTGTAAGTAAAATGTGTGATAGAGGATGTGAAGTGGTGTTCACTTCCAAAGATTGTAAGATAAAGTCAGTAAACTCAGGACAAATGGTGGATAAAGGCATAAGGAAAGATAATAATGTATATATGTTGAATTTATGTGCATAAGGCATATGTGCTGGATTTATGTGGACCATCAAGACAGGAAGGCACAGGGAGGGACAACTACTTTATGCTAGTCATTGATGACTACTCCAGACTCACTTGGGTTGCTTTTCTCAAAGAAAAAGCTAAAGCATTTGAGAAATTTAAAATATTCAAGGCTTTAACTCAGAATCAAGCATGCAACAAGATAAAGGAAGTATGATCAGAGAGAGGAGGAAAATTTATGTCAAGTGATTTCAAGGAATTTTGTGATAAACATGGGATCAAGAGAGAGTACACTATCCCAAGAACTCCACAACAAAATGGAGTAGCTGAGAGGCAAAATAGAACGGTTCAAAAAATGGCTAGGTCAATGATGAATGAGATGAACATTGGTCAAACCTTTTGAGTAGAATAAATACACACAGTAGTCCATGTTCTTAAAAAGTCCCACCTCATACCACATAGTGACAAGACACCTTAAGAACTGTGGTATGGAAGACCTTCTTCAATCAAACACTTCAAAGTTTTTGGCAGTAAGTGCTACATAAAGAATAATAATGAAAATTTTTGGCAAGTATGATGACAGGGTTGATGAAGGCATCTTCTTAGGATATGCTACCAATAGTAAAGGATATAAATGCTTTAATAAAAGATTGCATAAACTAGTTGATTGCATTGATTTAAAGGTTGATGAATAAGTCCTAGTAAGAAAGGTGATGAATATCAAGACTGAAATAGAGGACACAACTGAAGCTAAAAATGAATAGGTCCAAGAATCAGAAAAACAAGACGCTGAGTCATATGAAGAAACAAATACTGAGGCAGACTCAAATCAACAGACAACATCAAATCTTTCGTCCAAAATTACTCAAAAGAATCATCCTGCAAGTCAGATAATTGGTGAGAAAGAGAAAGATATACAAACTAGGAGAAGGATAATCAAAGACACCGATAAATCACATATAGCCTTCATATCCATGGTGGAACCCAAGAACTTTAATGAAGCCAGTAAAGATGTAAATTGTTTAAAATCAATGAATGAGGAACTTGACCAGATTGAAAAGAATGACACTTGGGAACTTGTTCCTAAGCCAACAGATAAAAATGTTATAGGATCGAAATGGGTCTACAAAAATAAGATGAATGAGCAAGGAAATTTTGTAAGAAATAAGGGTAGATTGGTCTGCAAAGGATATGCTAAAATAGACGGACTAACTTTTGATGAAACATTTTCACCTGTAGCAAGATTAGAAGCTATTCAAATGTTTATGGCCTATGCTTGTCATAAACAATTTAAATTCTATCAAATGGATGTCAATTTAACATTTCTAAATGGAGATTTGAAAGAACAAGTCTATATGGAACAACCAGAGGGTTTCCAAGTGTCAGATAACCCTGACTTTTTATGCAAGTTGAAGAAAGCATTATATGGGTTGAAACAAGCTCCTCATTCCTGATATTACAGACCAGATAAATATATTCAAGACAAAGGATTAAAGAGAGGAATAGTTGATAGCAACCTATATATCAAGACAGAGGGTACTAATTTTCTTATTGTGTTGGTATATGTAGATGACATCATCTTCGGAAGAAATAATTATTTATTGGTATAATGGTTTTCTTCTGTCATGCAGTCTGAAATTGAAATGTCTATGATAGGGGAACTGCCATTTTCTCTTGGTCTACAAATTACTGAGAGGTATGAAGGAATATTTCTTTCTCAAGAGAAATATCTAAAAGAAATGTTGAAGAGGTTTCAAATGGAAGACTCAACACCTGTGAGCACTCCCATGGTCACTAGATGCAATTTAAGAAAGTATGATGACTCACCTAATGTTGACTAGAGTTCATACAGGTCTATGATAGGTAGCCTATTGTACATCACAGCATCTCATCTAGACATAATGCATGTTTTTGGAATGGTAGGAAGGTATCAGTCTACACCTAAACAAAGTCATTTGATAGACGTCAAAAGAATATTCAAATATTTAAAAGGAACAATGACCTATGGCCTATGGTATCCTAGGAATCAGAATTTTCAACTATCATTCTATTCAGATGCTGATTGGGCTAACTACATGGATGAAAGGAAAAACAAGAGTGGAGGTTCATTCTTCTTAGGAGATTCCCTTGTATCATGGTTGAGAAAAAAACAAGGTTCCATTTCCTTGTCAACTACAAAAGATGAATACATTGCAACTTGCACCTGTTGTACCCAATTGTTGTGGATGGTTCAGACCCTTGCAAACTTGGAGGTAAAGTATATTACACCGATCCCAATTCATTGTGATAATAGAAGTGCAATTAGTGTGTCAAAGAATCCTGTCTTTCACTCCAATACCAATAATATACCCATCAAGTATCACTTCTTGAGGGAACAGGTAACCAACTTTGTGGTTTCTTTGCATTATATCCCATCCAAATATCAGATTGTTGATATCTTCACTAAACCTCTTGCACAAGATCAATTTGAGTATCTACTCAGTTTGAGTATCCTGTCAGGGGGAGTATGTGTTGGTTGAATGTCTGATACCTCTGAAAAATACTGCAACAGCTCAGGGGGAGAATATTTTCTTTAACATTGAAGTCAAAGGGAGAGAAAAGGTGTGGATGCTATAGTTGGAGGTCTAAGAAGAATAGTGGAGCCATTCAGGTTTTCCATCAATGCCAAAGGGGGAGATTGTTGGCATGTTTACATGAAGAGTGTGATTTTCATTGATGGAAAGAACAACATCGACGATGGAATGTTTACAGGAAAGAACAACAACGAACCAAATCTCGAGAGACTAGAAGATGAGAAAGGTAGAATGTGTCAAGTGGGCACTAGAAGTCTTTTGGGAAGACGTAGATGAGAAATCTTGAGAAGCTCAGAAGAGATAATGCATAGTTTCACGAATATAGTGAAATGTTGCACGCAGAGCACAAGTGTGCATCAGATTTGAGGGTAAATTTTTCCAAATATTAGGAGAGATAACATTCTGAGATGCACAGACGTGATACCATACATCAAGGCACACAGAAGGATCAAAGGTCGCAGACTTTGACACTTAGATATTTGAGGAAGCCAAAGCTCAGGAGGATGAGTGACAATGGTCATTGGATCACTAATCTTGAATACCCTATGTCTGTCATATTAGAGTCCAGACAGGAGGAGTGCGTAGAGGAGGATATTAGACCTCAGCCATCGGATCAGAGCACGAACGAATAGAAACCATTGGATCCATTACAACTGCTAAGAGGATAATGACCAACATCCATCCTCCAACTCCATGAATTGTGATGTCGCAAAATGATCTGGGTCATTGGATCTAAAGGACACGTGGTGAGAGATCAACATTTCTCTCTCTCGCGAGTTGGAGAATTCAAAGGTGAGAGTTGTAGGAACTCGGGATATGAAAAGTCGTGAAACGATCACAGTTGTCGATCAGAGGGAGAGATCTCAACCATTGATATGATATGAACCATTTTGGAGTTTTGTAAGTTGGGAGTTTCGAGGAAAATCATAGCAGGAGTTCACGATATGAGAAATTGTGAAGCATCCCTCTTGTTTGGCCCCTGATCACAACTAGTTGTCACATTGATGAAGGTTAAGGGAGGATATATCACGTTTCTAGGATTTACAATGGAGATCATCGAAATCATGAAATTCCTTTTATAATAGGGTTGTGGTCACAATCAGTGGTCACATCAGTGGAAGAGAAGGGAAGGAGATAGCGATGCTAGGCTCCACCTCAGATTTTTGCGATTTGGGAAAATCAATGTGACTCACAGTCTATCACCTGAAATGAGAAATTGCGAAATGAATGTTGGTTAGGCGTATGGTCACTGTCGATGTTCATGTGAAAGGAAGGGGCTTAGCCAGAAAACCTAGCACCCACTGTGTATATTTCTCCGAAAGAGTAAAAAAGGTGCCAAAGACATGAGGGCATGAAGGTTCTCTCAGTAACTTCTAAGAGACAAACTGATTGTAACTGCAAAAAATGACTGATTACATGTACCAGAGAACTCAAGGAGCTAGAGGGTGATCGCCAAAGAAGTTGAAGAGTCTCGAGGTAAATTCCAGTGGAATGAAGACTCATCATAGAAATGATTGAAAGATGAAAACCGTCAAAGACTGTAACTACAACAGAGAGGATAAAGCTCGACTGTGATAGAAAATATGAAGAGTCACACTATGAGAGAAGGAAAAGAATGTCAGGATAAGCCATTGATGATGAAAAGACTCAGTATAACTGCCAAAGAAGAAGATGAGTTTCATGTAGGGCCTGGGATAGGAATTTGAATCATAAAGAGACGCAAAACATAGAAGAGAAAGGGGCTTATGTTGAGTGTTTTTCATGCGGGTAGAAGCATGTTGTGTGCAGGAGCTGAAGCGCATGGAATAGGTGTGGTGCATAGAATGGAAAGAATACACAGAGCATAAAGAAAATAAGAAGAAAGTAACATAAATGCATATCTGAGAGAAGAACAGAAAGTGCAACAGGCGCAAGGAAAGAGACATTGATGTAGGAAGAGAAGAGCACTGTAACAGAACAATAATGAGACTGGTAAGCCATAGATAAATGTTGTATCACTGTGATAAATTAAATAAAGCAAAGATTTATATTTCAAGGTGGTAGGGAGGTTCTAGGGAGGATTGTTTTCCTCAGAGTTTCAAGTGGGTGCTTGAACACATGGAGTTGTATCTTCAATCTAGTTGCAGCCAGAAAAACCAAGGTGGCAGGGTGGTGCAAGGGAGAACTATTGTTCTTTGTTATACAGGTCGGTTCTTGTGTGACTGGAAGTTGGTGCTTGAACAATTAGGGAGTTGGTGCTTCCTTCTATTAGATGTTAGAGAAACCAAGGAGTTGGTGCTTCCTTCTAGTGGGTGCTAGAGAAACCAAAGAGTTGGTGCTCTCAGCAAGCTGCATCTTGCAAAACAGAGGTTGTAGCCTCACAATGAGTTGGTTATCATAAGAATGATAATGTACATAAAATAAATATTACTTATCATATCAAAAATAATAGTTTTTTCCCTTTATGGGTTTCCTCAGGAAATATATTTCTTTGTATATTGCATGTGTGTCATTGATGTTGAATATTATATTGCATACCTTCCTGCATTATTGTGATTGTCATTGAATTATCTATAAAGAGTTTAAAATAAGTATAATTTTTTAAGAACGGTAACAACTGATTCACCCCCCCTCCCAGTTGTCCAACAAAAACAACTCACAAATTGTTGAAACGGTTGGTTGAAAAAAATTGGATATGGGTTCATTTTGGTATCCTTATTCTTGGAGAGAGTTATTTTCCTACATATACAGGTGGAGTAGGGTATACCAGCTCCATAAGATCCATAGATGAAGAGGTGGGTGGATCTTATGGATCGACACAGTGGCGTTCCTATCATCAATTATGACAATGTTTCTTCCAATGGTTGAGGAATCAACTAATCATGGTGGAAGACTATGCATATGTCGGGACAAATTTCCATGGGGATCCTGATTTAGCTCTTCCTAAGGGATCTTAGTGGGGGGACATAGGTAAGAAGGAAATTTTCGTTTATATAATTTTTTTGATATTTTAATTATATAAAATATTTTTTGTGTCACTTATCCAAGACTAATGATTGGGATTATAAATGTCTCAAATGTATGTCTAACACATAATTAGACAATGCATATATCAATGTATTTAGACATCTAGGAATATGTTGATATTCAATGTAATCAAAATGTCTTTCCAAGAGGCGAATTTGTAAATATACCCTTAATAAAGTAGGAATTCAGATGGAATAAATGTTACTCAACTGTAGTACTACTAACTGTGAATCAAGTCATATAATAAGATGACAAATGCCAAGTGAAACAAAGTTAGTTAACAACTCGATAATTGCACTGTATTCCACGTTATTATTAGTTGCACGACCAAGGAAAACACCATGTAGACTGATCAATTCATATGTTGGTGCATAGATTGACTAAGTAGCAGACGTTAAGTTTTGAGTACTATTACTAGAACCTTCAACAAAGTTGATTTAGGGTAGAGAATACACTGACATATGGAAACCAATCACAATGCAAGGTAAGCAACTAAAAGGAGGAACCAAAAATGAAAAAGCACACAAGAGTATGATACACTAAAAATATACAACACTTATGCAAAAATATTTTAAGCATAGTACTTCTTCAAGTAAATCGCATTACTGGGTTCACTCAAAGGAACTCCATCATAAACTACCATCTCATAATCCCCTTTCTCCAACACTCTTTTCACAATATAAGGGCCACGTCACATGGGCTCGAATTTACGGGCCCCTAATAAGTCACAATCCTATTCGTAAAGAAGAACCAAATCACCCTCAGAAAATACATGTGGTTTGATATGCTTGTCATATTGAGCTTTGACATGATTTTTCTTCGTTTCAGTGACTAAGGAAGCATCACGAAGAGTCTCATCTAATTGCATCAAATAGAAGAGACATTCATCTTCAGCTGAGGTGTTAGAGAGAAGTTGGACAACTAGTTTCAAAGATGGGATTTCACATTCAATCAACAAAATTGCTTCAATACCATATACTAATTGGAAAGGTGTGAACCTAGTGGTAGACTTAACAGATGTCTGATAGGTCCATAATGTTAATAAAATCATCGTGTGCCAACTTGACTTGTGAATTCCTACCATCCGTCAAAGCATAGTAGTGAGAACATTATTGATTGCTTCAACCTAGCCATTGGCCTACAAATAATAAGAGGTTGAGTTTTCATGTTGAAGACCCAAATTCTTAGTAAGTTCAGACATCATGAATTTGTGAAAATGACTTCCATGGTAACTGACAATGGCTTGATGGACACCAAATATAGTAACGATATGATTGAATATTAATAACGCTGCAATTTTCCCTATATTATCAAATGCAGGCATCGCCTTGGCACACTTAGTGAAATAATCCATGGCTATAATGATGTATCCATGCCCCTGACTGAGTGATGGTTACATGTCATGAAGTCAATGACCCATTTAGCGAATGGACCAACGAAAACTAAATGGTTTAAAGTAGAAGGATGAAATCAGATATTATTATTGTAGGTTTGAAAAGCATGGCATTTCTAGACGATAGTAATGAAATCCTTAAACATTGACGACCATAAATAACTAGCTCGTAAGATATTTTGGGCAGTGGCATACCTAGACATATGACCACCACATGCTCTAGAATGACAATCATTCAAAGATTTCTTAGCTTCATCATAGGTGAGACATCGTCGAAATATGGAATGAATACCACGACGTTAAAGGGTATCACCAAGGATAATGTATTGACGGGCTTGATACTGAATACAACAACTATCTATACTAGAAATATCATGCTGAAAATTTTGGGTTTGGAGATAGATGATAATGTCTCCATACCATATGTCGTCAAAACTGATGATAAAGAGATATTCATCAGGAAAGGAATATTTTGCCACAATTTATGTTTAAGTAGAGGGAAGGTCGCATATCAATTTAGAAAAAACCAAAGACTTCTTTGAATTGGCACACTCAAATTCCAAATTAAACTCTTGTAGAATAACTACCTATTTAGAGTATCTCCCCAAAAAAATTTATTGAGAAAGGATGTGTTGCATGGGGTTGCAATTGAAAATGAATGTGGTTTTGCGTAATAAGATTTAGGGATGAAAATGTTGAAAAAAATGAACAATTGCCAAGGCTAGTTTCTCCACATGCAAATATTTGTTTTCAGTGGTTGTGAGACTCCTAATCAAATAGTATATAACATGTTCATTATTTGAATCATCCTCTTGGAGTAGAACCATAGAAATGGTAGAGTTCGAAGCAACTACGTACCGGAAATAATCTCGACTATAATCAGGCGGAAACAAAAGTGGTGTATGGGTCAAGGAGAGTTTCAAATCTTCAAAGGCTTTGTTTGTAGTGTCATCCCATAAAAAATCATAACCTTTCTTAAGAAGTCGAGTAAAACCTTTTTTTAATTCAGCATAGTTGGGAATGAATCGATGTAAAACGTTTTCCTTCCCTTGCAAAAATTGGAGTTGGCGTACTGTGGAAGGAGGAGGTAAATTGAGGATAGCCTCAACCTTCATAGGATCCACTCTAATCCCATGTATAGACACAATAAAACCAATAAGCCATCCAAAATCCACACAAAAAACAAATTTGTGTGGATTCAATCATATGTGATAATAACGACAATGTAAGAAAATGGCCCGTAGATGTGTCGGGTGATATTGACGACGCATAGAATGTGCTAGTAGATTGTCTAAGTAGGTTTGTACAATGTGCTTAATGTCATGAAAATCATAAGACATAGTGTGTTGAAAAGTTGCACCCGCATTTTTTATACCAAAAGGTAGTTTTCGGTATGCAAAGGTTCCTTAAGGACATATAAAAGTAGTCTTATGTCGATCCACAAGTAAAATATTGATTTGATTATAGCCAGAGAAACCATCCATCAAGGAGAAGATTTCACTCCCGGCACAGTCGTCAAAAATATGGTCAACGAAAGGGGTTGGATAATTTTCTTTGGGACAATCTTTGTTTATATCCCTATAATATACACAAACATGGATCGTGCATTATTTATTGTTAACCAGAACAATATTGGAAACCCAATCAGTCAAATCCATAGGATAGACAAAACCAAATTTAAGAAGTTTTTAAACTTCCATCTTAATAGTAGTATATTTTCATTGGTGTACTAGGCGAAGTCTTTGTCGAATGGGTTCAGCGTCTAGGTAAGTCTTAATATCATGTACAACAATATATGGATCAATGTCGGGCATTTCTTCGTAACCCTAGGAAAAAATGTCACAAAATTCTTGGAAAATAGATTTGTATGTATGGACCTCATCAGTAGAACATGAGGCACCGATGTGAAAATTTTCCATGAGTACGGGTTTAATAGATATGTCAAGAGGGACAATAAGTGAAATATTACTCAAATTCCCTTCATACAAAACATCATGTGTTGGTTCAGGAACCGAGGAAAAAATAACAACGATAGACGAAGTCAAAATCCATTGATAACTCTCTATGGTCTCGGGTTCCAGGAACAGAATAGAACAATGATGCCCATCATCCCATGGGGTATATTCCATAGACATGACTGTCATGATCATCTCATCAGTGGGAATTATCATGTGAAATAGATCATGAGACATATCACAGAGAGAATGAGGAGAAGGAATTTGGTTGTTGTAACGAAGATAGTCTTCAGAGTTAGGTATTATCCACGGGTCATACGAATCAGGGGTTTCACTAACAGAGGTCAATATCATGTTAATCAAAGAGACAAAAGGATGATGAATATCGGATGGTGAAATATAAAATGTACCCATTAACAATGAATATTTTAAAAGACCCACACTAACATTCTCATAATCGGGAGGTGTTTTCGCAATGAAAGGTACATTGCTAGTATGTGAATCTGAATTAAAGAAGTGTAGTTGATCGATAGTAATGATTTTTCCTTCGTGTGGGAAACGTAACACACTGAAAAGAGTAGAAACAACTTCTCACATGGAATCAATCCAACTATGACCAAGTAGAAGGTTGTAATCAAGAGGTGCATCAAAGACCTCAACCTCGAAATTAATCGCTTTACCTTATAACGTAATAAACAACAAAGGAAGAACACCATAAGGTTTAAAACCTGTACCATTAAAATCCTTGAGAGTATTTTGTGACTCGGTAAGGTCAGGAGAGTCAATGGCCTTCGAACAAGTGACGGACATGATGCAAGTCGAGGATCCTTCATCAATAATGGTTCGACAAATATTCTTATTTTCCAAAACAACTTGTATTTGAAATGTTAATTGAGGAGGAAGACTTGGAATATGATATTCCAAGTCAAATATTATAAAATTAGTATCGATAGGATCAATTCCACCAATAGCCTCTAACAACACCTTCCGTTGAGTAGGGAAACTTTGAAGGACATTGAGAGTCGACATTGTAGAGGGTTCTTATGCAAGGTATTCTACAATACTTTAGTTTTGGGCAGCACGTGTGTGAGGATTAAATGGCCACTTTTGAACAACACCCTTGGGAGGAGGACCATGAACTATATCTAGGCTCGTTGGTTCGATATGAAGAGGACCGTTTGGAGGTGAAGTTCGTGGATGAGGTTGAGCCAATGGAGGTGGTGAATCATCAACTTTATTTTTTGAAGGAGAATAATATTTTGCTTGAGTCATGACTGCAACTTCGTTCTTCTTGGAGTCACGAGTACACATAATTACATAAGACGTGGTAGAGGGACAAGGTGGGTCATCAATGACCAATTGGGCCTGTTGCTGAGAAGGAAATAGTTGTGACAAAATGACGGGTGTAGGAGGTGTCTCGGTCCCTTGCATGAACTTAGTAACCTTAGAACCTCATGGACAATATTTTGTATAATGATCCTTAACACAGATAAGGCAAGGATAACAAGTTTTTCATTTGTCTTTTTCATCAGCAGGTTGGGTCTTGGGTTTCTCAGATTGTTGATTATTATTTTTGTCCTCCTTATTCTTGCCCTTCCTTTTATTTTTATTTTGATTTTTACCGATAGGTGTATATTGAACTGAATTAACTTCAGAGGTTTTACAAGCAGAAGGAGTTATAGGAGGAGTATTTTTTACATTAGGAGTAGTAGAATTGGGATTGGAATGCCTGTCTTTTTTAGACTGAGTCTCAGCATGAAAAGTGCCAATCATGCCATCCATACCATGAGAAGCTATTGTAGGTGTTGGGGTTGGATTCATAGATGGACGAGGAGAATCAGGGATCAGTTCATATAGTGTTCCCATTTGTGACTAAATGAGATCCAAAAATTGAGCATGACTAATTGAATGCTCTTTAGTTATGACACCACCCATGGAAACATCATGAGATATAGGACCAATGAGTGACTTGGTAAACCACTCGGCCAATAGTTGATTATGAAGGAGAAATTTTATTAAGCGTCTCCACCTCCTCCACTCATGAATATGATTGAAAATGTGAGTAGAAGAGGATTGTTTAAATGAACTCAAAATTTCAGTTCATGTCTCATATCGTATTGGAAATTGGTAATGCATTAAGAATGTCATGGATAAGGTATTGAAGTCATTGAAGAATCCTTGTGGTAATTAAATATACCATTTGGTTTATGAACCCATAAGAGTTCATTGGAAAATATGTAATCTTACAGAGTCATCCATCAAAGAGTTGGATGAACACCAAAGATGGAAAGTCATGATGTGATTATTTGGGTCTTCACCACATCGACTGTCAAACTTAGGAATATCTTATGGTAATTTGGAAGGTACGACAGGACAATGATGGGAATGAAAAATAGGATCTTTCAAAATCCTAGATAAATCCAGTAAATCAAAAGTAGAAAGAAACGACAATTGTCTGTTTACTTAAGGAAACTGGTAGTTTTGAAGAGGTAGTCCAGTAGGTATACCAGTAGGACCATAAGCAGTCTGTAGATAGTTAGAGAGTCCTATAAAATTCCATGGTGGAGGATTTCGAGTTGAGTATCCAACATGAATTGGTTGATTAGTTAAGCTTCCTTGGAAAGGAGCATTAGACTAAAATTTTTGACCCCAAGTAGGATTCATAGAACCTCGATATGGTTGCCCAAGATTAGTGGGTACAAAAGAATTAAATTGAGGAGGTTTCCCCCAGGCGATTGTTGATTTCCTTGGAAAGGAAAATTTCAGGGTTGAGAGTGTAATCCAAGGATAGTTTGGCCATATATTGGATTATGGCCTCCTAATTGAGATTTCCCCAAAACTTGACATTGCCCCCCAGCTTGAGGTTGACCTCCAACAGGAATTTGAAAACCAGAAGTGACAAAATGACTTGTGTCTCCCATTTGATTGGAGCTACTAGGGCCAGGATGATTATATCCTCTAGGTGAAGGAGGAGGAATACTAGCCCCCCCGGAGAGAACCCGGGTAGGTGTAGGAACAAAACTACTGACAACATTGTACCCAAGAGGAACAAAAATATTAGACCCTTCAGATGGATTTTGGGCAGCATTAGCAATGGAAGTATTCAAATTGTTATACAAAGGAGGAAGTGACGAATTTTATTTAAGAGGAAGTGGTGTTCCAATAGGAGGTTGAGTGATTACCACATTTTCGGCAAAAACATGAGTAGGTTGTGGGACCATAGTAGAGTTAGCGAGCTGGTGAGGAAGAATTGTATGAGAACCAACCAAAAATTGGTCTAAAACCGTGACAACATTAATGTTCGTGCCAGTAAAATAATCTAAAGGTACTGAATAAGAAGTCAAAGTCACATGTGTATGTGATTCCATAGGTTGATTAAGACTCATTCCTAGTTTATTGAAAATAACGTGTCCCGAAGAAGTCCTCCAAAAAGAACGGACAGGGAAGGAGCTAAGATTAAAAATTATAGCAGTATGAATCAGAGTTATAAATGATTCACTCTTAAAAAGTAGATCATCTACACAAGACTCTACATAAGGTCCAATAGGTATTCCAATATAATCTTCAGCAACAACATCTCCTGATGAATTTATCTGGAGAAAATGTGGATCTTGTACAACACTCAATAACGAATTTACGAGAAGTATTGATTCCTCCAATGGAGTAGAACTTCCAATATTAGAGGCTACATCGTTATTGACTTCTCCTTCATAAGAACCCTCTGGTGAGTTAGGAAGCAAAGGATCATAATCTTCCATATATTCTGGAGGTAACCCTTGCATCCTACGTGAATGATGAGGGTCTACGTTGGCCATACCAAATAAATAACAAAATAAATCTATGGCCAACTAGAACACTCACTAATAAAATATAGATATCAAACATGCAATAAACCTTCATATTTCGAAGTCACTAGTTGGTGATGAAATCCAATGTCACAAAATCAAGACAAGAAGGGGCTAGAATAATTCGGGTGCAAAATTTACGTTGACGACCTTCTTAATGGACTTACACCCTGGTGAAATCTCCCACACATAATCGTGGGTATACCCTCCAAGATCCCGAGTGAGTTTGGTCAATGACGATTCTAGGTACCGTGAATAATTTCCCCTCCACAGTCACCTCGTGTAAAGAATCTAAGGAGATATGCCACTAAGGTTAGAAATTATGACAATGATTCCCGGGGAAACAATCGAAAATCCAATCCACGTGAAAAGGCAGGGTATCTAAGCCCGAAATCAACTCGAGAAGGTCCCCACAAGATTTTATTCTCAAGTGAGCCCTGATAGTATGTGAAATATATACACTAAGACAAAAAAAGCAGGGTGAGTAACTATGTTGGTCCTAATGCAGCCTCGTGATTGACCCTTGTGTTAGAAGGGCTTCCCATGACAAATTGTAGCAAGTGGATTTGAACTCTCCCTATCACAAGATACTATTGTGTGGTTTGATTCTTTGGAGAGTGTTCCTTACAATCTATTCCAAAGAGCTATCCTAGCTAATGTTTGTGTAGAAAAGTTATAGAAAATAAAAGTTGCTAATAATTCTTTTTTAAAATTGTGATGTATTTTAAAGGTTGTTTCTTACTCAAAAGAGAAACATAAATGAAACTGATGATGTATTTGATCTTGACTTAATAAAATGAAAAAGAAGATGATATGAAATCGTTTAATTTGATGAAATCCAATTACAGTAGGGAGAAGGTGTCCTTGTTTGGAATACAAAAGCTACAAAACACAATTTCTCAATTTTTGAATGAAAAAGATTCCAAATAATAAAAAACTACCAAATTTTCCAATTTTTCTATTTTTACAAATATTTGAATGAAACAATTTTCTTGCAAAGACTAAATGACTTCAATTCTTTAATTCACAAATGAGATGAGAGATGTAATTAAGAAACGAGAGCATGGTCCAAGAAAATTATCACGTTCTCAACACTATTTTGAAGTCAAACTCACAATGTAGACAAAAATGAGACAATAGGAAAACCTTTTGTCAAATACAAACAAAAATTGTCTCTTAATCAATTAACAATCCAAAAAGTAAAAACAATCCAAAACTCAAATTAAATCAAGGACTCCTTATCAAACAAGCACTCAACACCAAGATCTCGATATTATACCCTTGTGACAAGAAATCAAAAGCAAAACTTGTGAATTTTACAAAGAAGACTTTCAATTTCCGAAAATCAATCAAATGCAAGCTTCAAAGTTATAAATCAACCATTCACTAGTGTCAGAAGTTCATCCCAAGCAGTAGAGGAAAAACTAGTTAGAGAAAAGAAAAATGGCTATCACCCAACAATTCCTACAGGAATCATCGAAGGTTGTAGAGGAGTATAGTGCGATGATCTAGGATCATCGTCGACTGTCAATAAGTTACACTACGACTACAGAGGATCATTGCAAGCTGTCAATAGGGTACAGTGCGACGATCTCTAGAAATAAAGAAAAATGGGAAGAAAGATAAAATTTCTTAATGAACCTTCAAACCTAGGGAGTTAAGATGGATCACCCACAAAATCAGAGAATGAATTTAATGAAAATAAGGTAGGCTAAAAGAAAATAAGAGGAAAAAAAACAAAAAATCTCATATCCCCATTATGATTGCCAATTTTGTTATCAGACGAATCAGTAAGTGTGGACACAAACAAATCTCCCTAACTTCCACAAGAAGATGGAACAAAACAAGACAGAATACACACTTCACCTTGGATTTCATTGTGATATAAAATAGTTTAGAGAGGTACAAGTGACATACCTTTTAAACGATGCTTAATCCTCGCTAGTTTCATCCTTGTAGCTCCTTCTTTGAGTTTCTGGGATGGTGAACCTAATTCAAGAAGAACAAACCAACAAAGAGAGAGAGAACAAATATATGTATATTCCAATGAATCCTATGTATAAGATATAGGAGTTATAGAATAAAGTTAAGACACCTTTATAGGGAATAAATTTATTGCTACGTTATATTAAATGGAAAGTGGAGAATACAACCCATGCCTTAATGCTGCAAGGTCCCATTTCAATGGATCCTTTCTCCAACACACACACGTTTTCCTCAATTCCTTTGATGAAGAAGATCCACAATCTAACTTAAAGAACTAAAACAAATCTCTAAATTATAATTTGTAGTAGAACTCTTCATGCATATTAAATCCCTTTCAAACCTTAGCGTTTTCCATAAGAGATCCCTCTTTATATAGGGTGAAATAGATTAGGATAATCTCACTAAATTAGATGAGGGGATTAGGATAATCTCACCGAATTAGAGAAGCGGGTAAGATCCAAACCGATCAGAGGCCCCCTCATCTTCTAGAAGATTCCCTTCTAGAACATTCATGAATTTTGAATTTTCCTTTGCTTAAGCATTGTTGCACGCTATGCACAGGCAACCTACGACAGTGTCTGTAACATCCC
>SNQJ01S0012450.1:167665-186004 GCA_010110895.2 Picea sitchensis
GGTAAGAAGCTCATCAATGTAATGGTGGTTGTTTCTAATTGCTAGGTCATTTGAATTAATATGTCATGGCATTGATATCTTGTCATAATCTCTTGTCATTGTACAATGTGTGGAGTAATTTCAATATAATGTATTGTTGAAACCAGTAAGGGAAATGTCAGTTCCTTATAAAATAAACGGAATGCTAGTTTAGATATCATAAACGTGATGACATTGTCTTTTATTATACTGCTAAGGAATTTCAGCATGGAGGGCTTATAAAAAGAATGGTACCTTGAACTAAGTACCATCATTTTATTAAGAGTTAGTACATGAGGAAAGTTGTTCACTTAATTAACGTTAAACTTGGTTGTCCATTGTCAGAATCCTTTCCACACGCCTTCTATCTCTGATCGTTTAATGCTTGTAGTCGCTTGTTGAGCGCCTTTTGTTCCTAGTTGTGATCACCGTGGTTGTGTCTTGGTAGTCATCGGGTGGAGACGTTGAGTCAAGTGGGTCTGTTCCTTCCTACACCTGTGCACACACTTTGGAATAAAAAAAAAATTTGGCTCCTTTTATCAGCGTTGTTGTCGTGAGCATGGAGGATGTTACAGTGTCGCAATCCAATTTTAGTGCAGAGTGCGACGATCAGGCATCATCACACCACATGCATACAACAGGTTGCGACGACCTTCCTTGTTATAGTATTTGAAAGAGGAAAACAAGCCACTTTTCTCATGGAGAAAATCTCTTTTAATATTTTCAGGGAACATGAAAACATGTTGTCACTTGATCAATGACCAAACTAATGTGTAACAACATGGACTCAATATTTCTCTGATCAATCCCTTGTCTAATAAATCCTGTACTTGTCTCTTTACCACCTCATTCTCTTGAGGTGTCAATATGTATGTTGCTTTGTTCGACAGACTTTCTCTTGGTATTAGATCAATGTGATAGTTGATAGTTCTGATGGGTGGCAATGAATTAGGTAACTAATACACTACTATGTCAACAAAATTCTCCAACAGCTCCTGAACTTCCTCTGGAAAATCATCCATAGAATTACTTGTAAGGAAAAATCTGGGTTTCCTCACCACAACGAACTGCATCTTTTGTTCCTTCTTAACTTCACTCAAGAGTTCCTTCCCACTCATGAGAAGTATACTTGTGATGGCTTCCTCCTTTACTTTATTCTCCTCTATTAGCAACAACATGTGTGTCCTACCATTCTTCTCCAAAGTATAAGTATTTTTTCTCCAAACATGAATGAAATTCTTGTCAAAATTCCATGGTGTCCCCAAATAAACGTGACATACATCCATGGGAATCACATCCCACAAAATTTCATCTCTATATCCTCCTATTTTAAATTCAATGAGACATTATTTAGTGACCATTACCTTCTATCCTTTTTGCAACCATGAGACTTTACATGGCTTCATATGTGCAGTTGTCTCCAACTCTAACTTCTCAACCATCTCTATGGCTACTAAGTTATCAATGATCCCACTATCAATTATCACTTTACATAGTCTATCTTTAGTCTTTCAAGATTTCCTACAAAAATTGTTCCTCTGCACTGCCCTTTCAACCTCTAGCTCTGTTTTCAAGAAAACATTCTTCAACATCATAGATATTCCATCTTCTACACCTTTTGCTTCAATATTCAGCTTCTACACTTCCAAAATGTGAGCTTCACCTCCTTCTTTCTTTTTCTTGGGACATTCCCAAGACATGTGTCCTATCTTTCTAGAGAAATAACACCTTACCTCTCCTCCTCTCCCTCCTCCTCTTCCTCTAGGAAAATAATTTCTTCTACCACTCTATCTCCCTTGGGAATGTCCTCCTCTTTATGAGTGACTATGTGGTTTTTCAGTCTCACCCTTGGAATTTTGTGTCTTGTATAGGTCCATTCCTTTACCTCTGTTTGTACTTATTCCTCTAATTCACTGGCTCTGATTTCTGGCAAACTTATCCTCTCCCTTCATTGAAATATGATAAGAATCCTCTATTGTCCTCACTATCATCATGTTGATTTCTCCCTCTGTCTAGTATTGATGTTCAGTCTATAAAATTCCTCAATGTACTATGTCACTGTCATTCCTTTATGTCTCAGATTTTGCAATTTCATGAACAAATTTATATGATAATATTTGGGTATGAATCTAGCCTTCAACTTGACTACCATTCTATCCCAAATCCTAATCCTTTTCTTACCTTTGCTTCTTCTTCCAGCCTGCAGTTCATTCCACCATAGTGTTGCATTTCCTTTTAATTTGGTGACAGTATCTCTCACCTTCTTCTCCTCATCGACATCTTCATAGTCGAAATATTTATCCATGGATCTTATCCAATCTAGAAACTCTTGAACATCCAAATTGCCTTCATACATTGGGATCATAGATAATTTTAGAGGCTAAATTTCGAAAATGGGCGAAATTTTAGGGTTTAAAATTTTGAAGGAGCGAATTTTTATTAAGGTAGTTTTTAAGAAAAATATTTCTTTTAGTCCAAATATTAAATTAAACAATAGAAATGGCACATCATTAGGCCCTTATAAAATAGAAAGAAAATCCATGCAATGAGGATTCTCCCTCTGCATTTCATGGCTAAATTTTAGATTCCCCCGTGATATTTTAGAATCCATTTTTTTAGGAGTGAATTGCCCATATTCCCTAGACCATGGTGTTTTTGGAATTAATTCACGTACATGTTCTCAAATCAAGGCTATATGGCACCAATTTTGCCCACCAATTTTTATGGCTTTTCTTAGGGAATGATTTAGCCCATATATTTTCGGTTTCTCCTTCCATTTTTAGTTTTTGTCATGTATTTCATTACACGTTTTATGGAACTTAGGCATTATAAATTATGGGAAAGGCTTACATGATTTCAGATCTAAACTCATTACTCAACCAACCTTGATGTTGATTAAGACTATAGAGGCACATGCATTCTTCCAACTCTTTGATGAATTTCGAAAGACATTTCCTCAACTGCACAGGATATCAGGTTGATGGAATTTGTTGATGAAATTTGTTTTTTTGGATATAAATCGAGACTTTTAAGTGAGTAAAAATGTGACCAAAATAAAATTTAATAATGTATTAACAAAAACCAAAAATATCTTCTTATTCTTGAAATTCCAAAGTTCACTGTTATTTCGATACCGCACAACCGACTAATTTTTATCACGTTCAGAAAGTGAAGAAGCAATTCGATACCCGTCAAAATATTTAATTATGAGGATAATTTAGTGCGATCTGTCTACTATTTGATTTGAATTGGATGCATTGCCTAGATTTATCTAACCATTGATCGGGATAGTAACTAAGGTTAAAAGTTAAAGGCGGTATGAAATGTCATATCTTACAAAATGCAAGTTGCGTCTACGCACTTCTTAGATTCAAAAAAATCACTTAGGTTCATAAGGTAATATTACAAAATTTAGGTTCTTGCCACAAAATATCAACAACGAGTTAATATCTAAAGTAGTGTCAATATGTTGGATCATAAACAAAATCTCCAGGTGGAGAATCCATTAAAAATGATAGTTGTTCAACTCACATGGTTTTGAACGATTCAAAATATGTTGAAGATTTGATAGATGAGAAGGAAAGTGCACACCCAATCCGTGTTAATTATAAGTCAACAAAGTAATTGAAGTTTACACAGATAGTATAATAATGATTTGAATAATTTCGGTTTTATATTTTGAGACAAACAAATATTATTCCATGTTAATTATAAGTCGACAAAGTAATTGAAGTTTACACATATAGTATAATAATGATTTGAATAATTGAGGTTTTATATTTTGAGAAAAAAAATATTATTATATTGTGTAAATGAAAATAAAAATAAAGGAAGTAATAATATTTGATGTTATTCTTTAAATCTAGTAAGTTAAATTTTCGTAATAGAATTACACAATAAGAGGGTTCAGGAAAATATATTTGATATAATAGAAAAAAATTGCAATTTACTTTCTGTAAAGCCAATTTATTGTTATTATTGTAATATCAATATTATATGTTATATTATTTAAGCCAATAAATTATTATAGAATTATCATTATTTGATTATTGGAATTGGCATCTTATATTAAATAATTATTAATGTATTAAATAATTATTAATGCTAATTTGTTTAAGTTATACAATGTATTAAATAATTATTAATGATAATTTTTTTAAGTTATACATGAGAATACTAGTGGATGTATCCTTTAAATTGCTCAAAATAAAAATGTATAATTATAGTTACATAAATTGATATGGGTTGGGAAAATATCTTTATATATTATATTATTATTATATATTATAAATAATAATTATAAATCTGTGTTTACTTAGTATAAGATTTACTTATTATGTTCACTACTACTTTATAAGACAATATAATAAATACTAATTATAAATTTGTGCTAGGTAAGTCTAGTATAATATTTATGTATTATGTTTACTACTAATGTTTATAAGACAATTCATAAACAATTGCAATTTGAAATTTTTAGTTATATATATTACTTATGAATAGTGAAATATTTTTAATGCAAAATAACTTTATTATCTTATGTTGAGATTGTTTCTTAATTGATAATATTTTAAATTACCAAAAGTAATTATTTTGATAATATTTTAAATTATAAAAGATAATTATTTAAACTACATTTTATGTAGGAATTATTGCTATTGTGTAGCCTTGTAATAAAGAATAGAACATGAATTGAAAAAAATTCCATTCATTTAATTTCAATTCTAAATTTTTAGTTACATATATTATTTATGAATAGTGCCATAATTTTAATGCAAAATAAATTGATTATCTTATGTTCAGATTGTTCTTTAATTGATAATATTTTAAATTACCAAAAATAATTATTTTGATAATATTTTAAATTATGAAAGATAATTATTTAGACTACATTTTAAGTAAGAATTATTGTTATTGTGTAGCCTTGTAATATAGAATAGGATATGACTATAATTTACATTGCTTCAATTGCAATTCTAAATTTTTAGTTACATATATTACTTATGAATAGTGGAATATTTTTAATGCGGAATAACTTCATTATCTTATGTTGAGTTTGTTTTATAAATGATAATATTTTAAATTACCAAAAATAGTTATTCTTTCAATTAATATATCCTTGAGATTTTAACTAGTCATAGCTTGATTTTGTTAATTTAAAAATAGTTTCACCATAATGTTACCAAGAAAGTTTAAGTACCTAAAAGAGATTTTATAGATCTATTATAACTATGTATATAATTATATTGGATAATATGTACTTAATAATAAATTAATCAGGCTTATAAGACTCTATAGAGACATGACTTCAATATGTAAGGCAAGGGAAATCACTCTCTATTAAATTAACATACAAAATTTGTGATTCTTAAGACTCTATAAAATGGTAAATAGCAATAAGGATATTAAGAGAGTTTACTGTTGATTTTTAATTATTAAACGAAGAAAAATAATAATAATAATTTATATGAGAATTTAAATAAATTTTGTAAATATTTGAGATTTTATATAAATTTATTTATAATTATAATTATAGGTAATTTGATATAAATTTTAGTTATATTCTAAGCATTGATTATTGATTATATTCATTAAGTATGTAAATAGTTGAATTATAAGTTAAGTTGGAAGATGAAGTTTATTGTTAAATGCCATGGGAATGCCATGTAATAATTGGTTGGTGTATTGTGTAATCTTGTGCAGATTATAACTAAAAGTATTTGCATTTATGTGAAATTATGTTCAAGGCTCAAGAACTGGATTTTGCGCAATCATGCATAAGTTGACGAAACTTGTCGAAAGATTTTTATCAATTAATTTAATAGACCGATGGTATATTTTCTATCAACAAGTGGTGTATATTTGCATTTGGTAAAACAAATCAAGTTTATGATTGTTTATCTTAGTACTCATCATGTTCTAAGAGTTCTTTTCCAAATATAATTTAGAGATTAGTTACTAGTTAGTTGGTTAAATAAGTCTTAGATGTTTAGAGTTTGTTTATTGCACTATCATTCTTGAAGTCAAAGTTGAAGAGCAAGATTGATAAACTAGATTGAAAAAAAATCATTACATAATTTCTGCTAATAATGCACATGTTATGGAGAATTTCAACTAACTAAGAAATAGATATGTTTATTGGTGCTTGTATCACATGGAAAAAATAACTTTCTATATAATTTTGGATCATTTATTTCTTCATTACTTTTTTGCAACTCAATTTTGAGAGTCAGTATGTAGTAGGATCCAAGTGACAGACATAGCATACATTAAAATGAATGATAGGACTTTGATTGTGCACCATGCTACTGCGAGGTGTAGATATACACAGTGGCATAATAGCTCTTACTTAATCTACATCTCTTATTTTTCATGTTGAATTATGGCAGTCTAACTAAGACTATCTCTTTTCTAAGGCCTAATCTATGCCCAACATTTATTATAAAGTTATGTGTCCCTTTAATTTTTTATAAGACAATAAATATATAAGGGATAAAAGAGACCTCTATTCCTTGAAAATGGGTCCTTTTTTAGTACAAATGGATGATTATATAGGAAGTCATGCATGGAATGTCACTTATCAATATTATCATACTTTTGGAGTTATTAATGGATAAAATTATGTGCGCTCCTAGTTAAGAACATGATCCTAGGATGAACTTGTTTTCAGGGTCCTTTCATAATCAATGAATCAATAATAAAGAATCCATAATAGAAGTCGTAGAGAAAATATTAATATATCCTTATCTTGATAGAAGTGGTGGTCATGATCACCACATATGAACTTTGTGGTGAAGTGTCATCAAAATTGATAGAGGGATATACAACAATGTACAATGAGAACCTTGACAAACATAACCCCTAATGCTTGCGACATTGTCTGGAGGATGAAGAAATTATGTTTATTTTTCCAAATATGTAAAATGATTATATTCCTATTTAATCATTACATTTTCCTATTATTATATATGGTTTTATACTTTATCAAAAAATTCGCCAAGAATTTACAAGGTTTTATAATTCAGTGAACGATTCGCCAATATTTTAGAAGAATTTATAGTTCAGTGAAACATTCGCCATCATCTTACAAGATTATATAATTGACTAAAATATTTGTAAAAAAATTATATGTACATATTATATTATTGATAAAATAGCCTTCAATTTTTCCTATGTATCATGGGGATTCACCCATTTATTATACATATAAATTTAGGGGGGGTTATTAAAATCACCCTTGATTGGGATATATATCTTTGCTCTAGCTCCCAATTTAAAAATCTCTCCAAGCAAGCTTTCTTCAACAACATCTTCCCCTGTGGCTTCTTCAACTTCTATTTCTTCGCTTTCTGCATTGCTATCGTCTCCAGCGTCAAGTGCTCTCCTTTGCGTTATCTCCATCGCATCCAACCTTGTGTGAAGTTCTCTTGTTTCTCTTTAGACAACTCGATTTGATACAAGAGGATATGAACATCTTCTAGGGGCCATTGTGTTCATGTATCTGATACCACTTGATGATATCAGGCTACCTCCTCCGCCTCCGTTGCCTACATATATCAATTTCATTGCTCGGATACCAGTTGATGCAAACCCCCCTTCTCTCCTCGAGGTTACACGACCTCTCAGTCGAGGATCTTCAACTACCTGAGCTAGATTATCTCCTCAAGGCCTTGCTAGTCCCAAACTGAATTAAATACATGCATTTTCTATCTTCTTAAGCGCAGGTCATATGGTACCCGCAACCCTACCTCTTAGTTCTTTTTCAAATCTCAAAGTCGATGGGCGCTAGCTCCTCCCACTAGCCTCTCTCCACATGTGACCTTGAGCTATGAGTCGGGGCTATACTCCTTTTAGCTCTTCACAATTTTGGACTTTGACTATTTTGGAAATTGCTGCAACACTTTTCCTCGA
The DNA here is from genome assembly GCA_010110895.2 of Picea sitchensis. Classification (NCBI taxonomy): domain Eukaryota; kingdom Viridiplantae; phylum Streptophyta; class Pinopsida; order Pinales; family Pinaceae; genus Picea; species Picea sitchensis. The sequence goes on from SNQJ01S0012450.1 coordinate 175,595, forward strand.
ACCCCGAATTGGGGACTTGCCGAGGAAGATCTGCGGTTCTCGCCTCTTCCATAACCAATGACTGTGATCCATTCAGACTCTAGTCTTTGTGAGTTCCTCACATTTTAACACTCATATTCTTCAAATTATTACATACCTCGAATCTTATATCGAGCACCACATCCCTCTCTTGATCGACAGTTGAGATTTGCCCCTTACTCCACTTCGAGCGACCTCTCTTTCCCCTCAGTTCTTCTTCAAATTTCACAAATTGCTGATGTGTGTCCTTCCAAATATACGGTCATGATATACTACACTAGCTCAGAATTTGAGTGTCTTCCCTCCAAAGGATTCTTCCTTCAAACCATGTGGATCTTTTCCATGTATCCTTTCCATAACCGATGGCTTGGATCTACTTCTCACTTCATGACTTCACAAAGATCTCTAACTTCTTGGTGCAAATTATCTGAATCGTGAATTTCCAAAGGAACTAACAGTTAGCCACCATGCAACTTCCCTAAGATATGACGGTCTCAAATGACTCTACTTCTCTAGAACGGATCTTAACTACTGAACTTGCAAATGCTTAAAATCTCCTCCTTCTTGAAGGATTTCTCCCGCCCTCTTTTTGGAACTTTCCCTTTCTTAGATATTTGGACTCTTTGAAGAGTTTCTTCGACACTTATTTGAATTGTGGATCTATGCATGCCTTGCAATAGATATTTGCATACACTTCTACGACTAATTTCTTGAACTACTCCTCCTAAGATTTTGGGTCAAAATACTCCGTCGACGCACTCCTTGTGGATTCTTTTCACACTCTCCACGCAAACCTTCGAGTTATCTCTTTCGAGCTTGAAGCTAAACCAATATATGTCAATGCACTCCTTGCATAGGATCATGGAAGAGAAATAAGTGAAACTTATCTAATGTTTCACAGATTCATGCATTCAATAGTATAACTAATACATTCATGAGATATAAAATAACAAAGAACATTCAAGAAGAGAAACACCACACATTTGGATCAATATTCCTCTGTTATCTTCATTCAAATGTAAAATTGCTACAACTATGATAAAACAACAATAACTAAAATTCAACAACAAATAAATCACAACAATCTCCTACTAATTTGCAACTACCCTTGTGTTCAGTAGCCTAATGTCCAACAACCTCATTTGGGCATACAACACCTCTACTTATACCAAAGGGGTCCTAAGGTTCCCTCTGACTATCTATCTTTTTGAAGTAAAAAATAACTAATACTTAAGCACTGTTACATTAAAGTCTAAGAGTGAAACTCCCAGATCTCCTGTGATCGTTCAAATTCCAGCGTTTAGATCTTATTCAGTTTTCAATCTATTCAAAAACATGATCTGCAGGAAACACCAACGTTTAAGATTCCAAAATAGTTTGAAAGGCACGCTAGGGAGCTGATTTGTCTCTCCACATGTGGTTTGTTGATGATGCTCCTACATCATCATCAATATTTAATTCAAAATCCTTTGCTTTCTTGTTAAAATATGTTTTCACCATTTTTTGCCTTATTTTTAGGTTCTTCAGGGCAAAGTTTTTTTGTTCTTCGAGGAATAACAATGCATTTATTCTTTGGAGAACATTAGAAGAATTTAATCCATCGGTATGTAACATCATCTGTAAGTTTAAAAACTCTATTTCAGTAGGAATAATATCCTCTTGGCCGTATACGAGATGAAAGGGAGTAAATAATGTACTTTCCTTGGTGGTTGTACCATCTACCCAAAGAGCATAAGTGAGAAGTGTGTGCCATTGGTGAGTTTTGTCTTCTATGATTCTCTTTATGATCCTAATGATATTCTTGTTAGTGGAATTTACTTAAACATTTCCATGAGGGTAATAATAAAATGAAGTGAAATGTTTGACACCTAATTTCTCCATAAATGGGGTAAATTTTGCAGAAATCAAAGTTGGGCCATTGTCCGTAATGATCTCTAATGAGATGCCTAATCTAGAAAAAACATTAGATTCTAGGAAAGAAATTACTTGCTCATCCTTTTCATTTATAAGAGAGACGACCTCGGTCCACTTAGTAAAGTAATCAGTGGATGTCAAAATAAATATATGCCCTGTAGAAGATGGAGGATTGATAGGACCAATAAATTCTAGACCCCACTTAGAAAAAGGGAAATCTAGGAGGACAGGTTGTAAATTCATTGAAGAAATACATTCTTTAACAATGATTTTTTGGCACTTATCAAAGGATATTACAAATTTATATGAGTTGAGAAATATCTAAGGCTAGTAGTAGCAATTTTGTATGATCTTAAAAGCAATAGCCTTAGTAGAAAAATGGCCACCAATGTTAATGACAGAATTTGATGATCCATGGATTTCAAGTAATAACTTTGTTATTATTCAATATTTACACATCAAAGTAACAAACCATTAGAATACCTCCTAAACAAAAGTCTCCTAAAATGATATACTTGGAATCTTCAAGGAAAAGTATCCTGCTTTGGTGAGGATCCAACCCATCTTGACACCTTTGATACTGCAAATAATACACCCAATTTTTATACCAAGGATGTTGATATAAAGAGAGGTTATGATTTTCAATATAAAATAATGTTTAAAGGGGATTATCTTGTTCATCAAGTTCTTCACCTGGTTCATGGTGTTGAGCTAAGTGAAGGGCTAGGCTTGTCCCTTGATTTTATTCGAAGTCGTGATCATCAAATCATGCTCCTGAATTTTGGCAAGCCAATGCACAAGTTTTCCTAAAAGATAAGTTTGTGAAAGCAAAATCTTGACAACAAGCAAAGGAACCTTTACCTGCATATGTTTTGCCAAAATAAAATAGTGAAATTTTTCTATAGCATTGACAAAAGAAAAAAACATGTTTCTCAATATAAAAATGTTTGACCTCATCATATGCTAAACTTTGACTCATGTAAGCTATAGGTTTTTCATTGTTATTGTCATCACTTTAAAAGAGGATAACAAAAATTGCTTCCTCGGTGGCATTGGTATATATGAAAAAATATTTCTCAAAATACGGTTTTTATAGAACCGGTGTGGAGATAATTGATTTATTAATCATAAGGAAAGCATTCTCAACATCATTTGCCCAGTAAAAAGAATGATCCTATTTCAAAATATTATGGATTGGTCTAACCATGACAACAAAATCAAGAACAAATCTATGAACAAAATTAATAATTCCCATGAAAGCTTGAACTTCTTTCTTGGAGGCGGGGGTAGGGAGGTTTAGAATGACAGTAATCCTCTCAGGATATATTCTTATTCCTGAATTAGAAACAATATGACCGAGGATATTTCCCTTAATCACAGTGAAAAATAGATTTGGAAGGATTTAAGGAAATACTAAATTTTACACAATGCACGAGAAATTTTCTAAGATTACCAAAATGATCCAAACGGTTTTTAGAATAAATAGTCAAATCATCAAGATAAACTTGGATAATATTACTGATTAGATCGTCAAAAGTTATCTGCATAGCTTCTTGAAAGGTGTCACCTGCATTAGATAATCCAAAAGGAATACGTTCATAAGAGAATGTGCTCCAGTGTGTGGTAAATGTGGTTTTATACCTATCAATCCTTTTTACATTGATTTGATTATACCAGAAAAATTGGCAAGTAAGGACATCATTTTAGACCCTGCAACCTGTTGTAATATCGTTGATATATTAGGAAGTGGAAAATGGTCTTTGACACTTTCTCTATTCAATGCGTAGAAATCGACACATAATCTAATATGGTCGGTATCTTTCCAAACAGGGGCCAAATTTGAAACCCACTCAGAATTATTAACTGAAATGATTATATTAGCTTTCAACAATTTTTGCAATTCTTATAGTGGCTTCAAGCACAGGGATAATAGGTCTATGTTTTTTTTGAAGTGGTTTTACCCCTTTCTTGATAGGAATGGCATGTTGTATGAGAGCAGGATCAAAACCACAAAGATCCACGTATGACCAGGAAAAAACATGTTGAAATTCATGAAGTAATTCAATGAATTTCATTTTATCTTCATCAGAACAATGGGCACCTAATTTAATGATCTTTAGAGATTCAAATGTATGAATATTCAAGGAAATGGTATCACCAAGTTTCCTTTTAGACTCCTCTTCCTTATGTGTTTGATTGTTGCCTACATCACTTGATGAAAATGAACATTCGAGAGGAGTCAAACCTTTAGGAATTTTTTCATCTTCAATAGAGATGATTTATTTGGGCTTAAATGGTTAATTTTGTATGAAAGTGAAAATGCCTTCGTCAGTCGGGAAAACTTGCCATGATTCTACATTATCGGGGATGTGAGGAAGATATAGAGATTGAAACATACAATCAAGTCTTTGATTTAAAAGCTGTCAATTATGGGATGTTGCAAAAAAACTCTAACCTATCAGCCATTGAATTAAGTTCCCTCTTAACATGACTGATGTTAAATGATAAAATATTTTAAATCAACATCGAAACAACTTGAGTATAACGTTTAAGAAACTTATTGCTTGGTGAATAAATCTTATGTACAAGATTCACAACAAGTTTGGAATCACCAAATACTGTAATGTGGCCACAACCAAAGTTATATGCATTTTTTATGCCTAACAATAAGGCCTCAAACTCGGTGACATTGTTTGTGAAAGAAAATTCCAACCTATAAGAGAAATTGTGGATTTTACCTATAGGAGAATATAGAATGATTCTGTCTCCATTACCTTTATTTGAACATGAGCCATAGAAATGCATGTGCCACATGCCATCGTCAAAATTAACTGGTTCAAGCATAGTGTCACCCTCATCAGCAAATATAAAGTACACTCCCAAATCTTCTTTGAGATAATTTACATTAGGTTGGGGAACACTCTCTATATATGGTGAAAATTTTCCTACCCTAAGGACCATAATGTTCTTTCTATTCCGAGGGATGGAAAAATGTTTTCCATCAAGTGAAAGGTATCCACCAGTTAATTCTTTCCAATCTCTTCTTAACATAATTGAATAGTTACTAACCGACATATCGATTGCTTGGATGTTGAGGTTTTCTCTTATCTCGGGATGTGCACACAAAACTAAGGTCAAATCCTTGATTTCACCTATAGTTGATTGTTGCAACATATTATAAGACAACATTCTTCTAGAATTTGTTTATTGCCAGATAAGCCAATATTTTCCATGATAATTTTAGACATTACACTTGGATCGGACCTGCCACCAATTAGGAAACAATGAGCTATTTTATCCATTATTTTTCCTGAGATATAGAAAGGGTTTTTTTTTTTATAGGGTTCTTAAAATTATTTACACCTATCTTATTTATAGTTGAGTCTTCCTCCTTTGACTCTTCTAATAGATTGGCTATGGTAGAAATATTACCTTCCATAAAAAATTTAAGGTGCTTTTGTTGTTATGGGATGGAAACCATGTCCAAAAGACTAGCATCAACTTTTATATTAGAAAATTGATTAAAGATATTATACTTATATGAGGGAAAATGAGAAGACACTACTTGATTATCTGAAGTTCTCACAAATTGTATATCAACACTTTAAGAATATGATCTTGGGGTGGGTGAAGTGTGAGGAAGGTCATCTTTTTCCTTGGCAGTGTAATATTTATTCCTGGTATTAATTACCATAACATATTCTAGCTCAACTAAATCTAGAATAGTTATCATGGTATCGGGCCTTTTGTCGAATATATTATCCCTAACATTTCTCTTAACTTCGCAAGTACTCTCCTCATGATTTTCTTTGCAGAAGTTACAAAAAATTGAAGACATATTGGCCTTTGGATGAAAAGTGTTTTCATTAGTATTCCTAAAAGACTCTAAGGAAGAAGAAGAATCCCCTGGGGAAGAGGAATGGGAATTTCCTTTTCGCTCGTAGGCTATAATCCTATTATTCATATCTTGCACGAGTTGTAGGAAGGTGAACATGTTTGTTTTCTTGACCAAATCTCTGTTAGGGAGACCCATTCTTTCGAGTTTATCTTCATATTCTAGGAAAGTCTAAAGGGTGGAACCAACATTGTTGATGGCCTTATATTCAAGTCTATGATGATAAAAGGAAGGTAATGAATTATAATAATGCATGAAAGAATCCTGATTTTTAGGGAGGATTAGTTTAGGGATTTGATTATGTAATTTTGTGAAGCGAAGGTTAAAATATTTAATGGTTTCACCATACATATAGGAAATATTGTTGTATTCCCTTAGTTGCTCGACTGGACTCTTGGGCTGTCCATAAGTGGACTTGAACCAATAAACCAACTCTTCCCATGTGGAAAGGATTTTGGGAGGTAAATAAAAAGAATTTGTTGTAGATCTCCCTTGAAGTAAATTGACAAATAAACACATGCAAGTGTCATTATCGTTAGCTCCTATGTTATTACAAGCATTAGAAAATGATATTAGGTGTTCATTTATAGTAAAAAAATGGTTTCCCAAGAACACAGGAGAGTGATCTTTGAATTTTGGTAATGGGTGGTGTGACATCCCCAAAAAGAAATTATTTTTGAATTTCAATTTTATTAGGAAAATTATTCCGTTTTTAGCAAATTCGAATTTGGAATTTTTTTTCCATTTATGGCAATTTCGAATTTCAAATTTGGTTAAATGTAATTAATGGTTATGAATGTTGGGCGGATATCTGATTTGACCCAACTAACTATTTGACTATGACACTTGTATGTAAACATAATATTTTATAATTATTGCAGGAGGAAAAATGGAACAACCATGTTAAATTCAGCTGACCATGACTCCGTGAGTGGAGACCATGTTGGAACTATCTCAGGGATGATTGTTACAAGTGGAAAATCAAGGATTTGGCCACTGAAAGCCCCAGAAAATCAGGGATTTAGAGAGATGCAAAAATTCCCAAGGGAGGGAAAAGACCTAGGAATTTTTTTCTTTCATACATAGCATATGTGAGGAGGCAGGACACTACCGAGTATGTTGGGAAAATAATTACTAAGTACTTGTTGTTATGAGCACTAATTTATGAGTGTGAGGTAAGAAAAATATTTCTGACAGAGGAAGACATTGCTAAAGAGGAAATTCCAAGTTTGCCCTCATGGATTCATGGTCAGGCTAGGGGGTGAACATGACAAGTGATTTGGCTACCATGTTCTACAGTTGGGAGGAATGTGGTTGTTCCCTTTGTCTCCCCGTGAACTAGTTCAGATATGTTAATATGCTCCTTCTCTATTTGAATGATTATATATATTTGATGTAATGCATTTGTTAATTCTGCATTGAATTAATTTCCATCTCTGTTTAAATGATTAAATCGCTAATATAGTGCATCTATTAATTCTGAATTGATATAAAAACTTGGTTGAGATCTGTTCGAGTGTACAAAGCATAAGTATTGACAGAATTCCCTACAAATCCAATTCAGAGTGACTCTTACGGTTGGATTTAATTCTGAACAAATGCTAGATCTTATCTTTTAATGGTTATGATAGATTTAAATGATTATGCATGGTTAGATTCTGGAAGCAATCATCTCTAAAAGACTAGAGTACTACTCTATGAGAGTAACTGTAGGATAAATTACAGTGCATCGAAATTCCTTTTTCATAACTGTCTATGTGTAAATGCCTTTGGAAACTAAGATTAGATACGAGGCATTTATATTTTCAGCAAGTAAAATCTTAAGGTCATAATCACTTGTTCGAGACCTCCATTTCCACATAGGCTAGAATTAAAACTAGTACAAAAAAATACCTTTCCACGATATAATTATATCCAAAAAAAAAAGATACAGGCATAATTATTGTTGGCAGTCTTCATAGACGCCACAAAAGAAAAAAAAAAAATGAGATTGAATGTCTACAACATAATGTATACATATTTGATATGTTCCTATATTATGTCCATGATAGACTATTCTGAGAGACATGTAAATACAACCATATAAATGAAATGCTAGAATGGAGTTCAATAGATTTATTCTGAAATAGAGAACAATAATTTTAATACATTTGTAGCTACATTGTGAATTGATTTTTTCTTCTTCCTAGCCTTAGTCATGGCAATGATTCATTTTCTTTTCAATATAAATAGAATATAGTAAAATAGGAGAGTACCCATGACTCTATGGCCATAGAGAGATCTTGGTAAATATATTAGTCCCATAACAGTCAGATTGAGCACATGTAAGTCAAAATACCTTGACTGTAATAATTATTTTAACAATAAGTGGTACTCGATAATCTAGAGACAAACTCGCTATGAGTTAATATGTCATTATGAGTACATACGATAGGGACTATAGCTCAATATCAAAGAATATTATTACATAGTTTGTTCAAAACTCAAAAATCGAACATGGATTTCCTTATAATACTGAAGGCGAAAACATAACTAATTGAAATGGAAAACGGGATGGAGTCACGACCTCCATTTCCTAGAACCTGTAGAGTTAAAGTTGAGAAAAGATGGGCTCGGAACCCGAATACCTTTTGCGCCAAGAACATGGGTGGATATCCGAAACTTGCGCAGACTGAATCTCTACAAAATCATACCCTCGATTTATTAACAACATCTAAATGGAATAAGGGTAACGAAACATTAACATAACTGACAAACATTGAACCAACAGTTTATTTTTCTAGAGAGACACTCATCTTTTGATGTGCAAGCTCAGATCCTTGCCTTGTCACTTTCTATCTAGATAGACGGTCAGGCCGAGGAAGGAGGGTGCAGTAGATCCCTTATGGGTACCTAGCATAAACAAGGCCCATCATTAGTGACTAATACCAATACCTTAAACGAAATAAAGATAGTAAGAAGAAGATACAGTACAACAATCAATGAATTTAAACAATGTGAAATAGACGACATTGTTAGTTTCTTTAATACATAAGCGGTATAAGTCGAGCTATGCCAAAGAATTATTTTAAACTATCCCATAATAGAATTCACAGAAATTAATGAGGAATCAAACAGTCAATATAAATAATGTCATAACAGACCCTGAGAGGTCGCCTTGCAGCTTACAGTATTACCAACACAAAGAAAACTATTGTTCGGCTTTCATCCGACGAAAGAAATATTCTTTTCAAATTTATTCAGAGCTATCAACTTAAGGGTCACCCACTATAAGGAAGCTCTCTATGGACTATATGAGAACACCTTGGATAGATTCCTCTTTTATACCGAAACAAGAATACTTGAACCTTTAAAGAAAATTTCCGCCAGTAAAGGCCAGTTAAAAGTTTGAGTAAGAGCATCGATGGAGAAACACACCCATCGTGAAGGGAAAGAACAAGAAGAAACATAGAGGGTTACACACAGATTTAAAATCAAATCTAACAAAACTTCATAAGCATTCAACATTGGACCATGACGTGTAGCCATAGAGTAAGAGCGAGAAGGAATATCGATTTTAGGACCCAATGAAACCCTAAGTGCCTTTTTCCTGGATATTAAATTGGCAATTCTTGGAAAATAGGACAAATAGTTGGAGTTTCGTGACTTTCGAGAAATTCGAGACAGGGATAAACAAATAGTCCAAATGGCTTCAACAAAGAAATTAATCTCAAATTATTTTAAGCATTAGCATTAAGGGGATAACGTATTTAAACTCTGAAATAAGAACCATAGAATGAAATGACCATCACCATAATAAACCTCCAAAGACTCTACTCTGTTGTTTAAATATGACAGCCCTTTGAAACTTACCAAAGAGACAGACATGGTCTACTGGTTTGTTGAGTAACGACCTCCAAAATGATAGTTTTCCCCACTCCGATGGATTAAAACACAAAACTGATTTTCAGAGAGTCCACAATGACGAGGAAGCACCTGCCTAATCCTAAGAGGAGGATGTGCTAGCAGAACAAATTCCTAAGGTATGGGGTTGGTCGGACCATGTGCTAGTGCAGACTTGGCACAATAAGATTTTTGGCAGGTCAAGTGGAAGGTCCATCGTAAAATTCACATACAGGACCTTCCATTAAACACAAGGACAGAGTCTTAACTACCTCTCGCAAGTACATCTCCCACTCCTAATCACCAGAAATGTAAAGTTAATGACAATATTTTTGAGAAGTGATTATTTGAGTCTAGTTAGGTTCTAACTTCCTCGTTTCAGTTAGACTATGGTCGATGATTTTGTTTTACTAAGATAATGCTTAGTTAAGACTTGTAGTTAAACAGAGTTTTTCCCACAAAAATTTCTTTACCTAAAACCCTGATAAGCATAGTGACTAGAAGGACTGTAACCACGAAGAAATTCACAAGGGAAGCCCGTGTAATGACTCGACCCCTTTCAAAGGAGGATGTCAACTTGTACGCTACCAAGTATATTCTACCTAGGTTATTTTTTCCGACATAAGAAATCATATGTTAAAAGAGACTTAGGACAACAAGTCCAATATATATATATATATATGTGTGTGGGTGTGTGTGTG
>SNQJ01S0012451.1:78714-98977 GCA_010110895.2 Picea sitchensis
TGTTATATATGCAATGAAATAATATATGAACCATATGAGAGAGATATGACAAATGAACAAAGTGGAGCTTGAACAAGCTAAGGTAAATAGTGAACAAAGAACTATAAAACATTTTTGAGCCATAGGTTGTAAGGATATTTTTGAGTGAGCTCAAAGCTATGATCTTTTCTATGCGATCCAAAGCGTTGTATGTTGATGCAGTTAATATTATTGATGATTGGTACACAATTACTTTAAGTTCACCTAAAATTATCTGTGTTGACATATGAAAATTTTGTTAACCTATTTTCAATGATTTTGTTAACATTATTGGGTGTCATTCATTATCAACTAGTGCATGTGTGATGCAATATGTAATTTTTGTAGGAATAAATTGTTATGTTGTACTTAGTTGAATAGGTTGTGTAACCTAAAAATACATTAAGGATGGTTGGGAGTGTTTATATGAGTGTGCAACACATCAATAAACATATTCTAGAAAGGATTATAATTGCATTGGTTTTCAACTACGTAGAAGAATTCCGCCTCCTTCCCAACATGGTAGCAAATCCTAGTTTGGTATCATTCTGGAAATTTATAAATATGTATCAAGAGTAAATGTATTTTTGTTATTAATCAAGGGGGGAGATTTGTTTTTACCTCTTCAAGCATTCCCCTATTAGATACCACGTGGGATGGATATAACTACTCCATCTGGAAATTCCAGATACAAAATGTGTTAATGAAACATAGGCTATTGAAGATTGTAGATAGTAAGGAAGTTTCTCCTACTGAAGCAACATATTGATTTAGTGAATTTTGAGGCACATGCTGAAGATGCATAGTATATCATAATTTCTAGTGGGATAGATCATATCATTCCTCAAACTAGGAACATGAAGAGTTCACATAATATATGAATCACACTATAGAATTTGTATGAGATCTTGAATAAATTGAGAGTCTTTACTTAGGTTTTGAAACTTTGTGACAAAAATAATGTTGTTGACTATGGGATACACATAAAGATGTATGCGACCAACTGGTTGCAATTGGTGATAAAATGGATCCAAAGGATTTGGTTTCTTTGACAAAAATATTGGTTGAATGATGTAACACCCTGTTTCCCCCAATTTGTAATTAATCATAAAATAGGAATTACCATGCTAATGCATGAGAACAATGTAAATGTATTATTGTTTGAGTTGCAAATGACTGACTGTGGGGGTGAAACCTTGAAATTACTGGCCATGATATCACTAGGGGAGAGAAATTAGTTAATGAGGCAAGGACCGATGGTTGAACTACCAACCACCCCCATGAATGGGAGCATGGTCTAGCTGCAGGAAGTCATCCTAAAGTACCGCAGGGTCTGACAGACCAGGCGGACCCAAGCTTCCTTCTGATAGAAGGAAGGTGACAATTATACACACAGAGACATCAAACACCAGGCACCAGAGAAGGGTGGAAGCTCACAAGGGATAAGTGTGAAGCTCTCCAATGAATCAAGAATAGAAGGCCGCAAGCTTGATTCTAAAGAGCATATGAGAAACCTCGTCGAGGCCACAACCGAGTCAGAAAGCTCTGAGTTGCAGAAAACAAGACCCGAACAGAAGCTGAAACAGAGAGAGAACCCTTGAGAACTGTGAGAATCCCCTCATGATATCATGGCTTGGCACGGGGGTGGCCAGAGTGCTAAGAATGAATGCCTTTGTGCCTATGGTCGGGTGGAAGGATGAAAACCCACAGTCAGTTGGTTGGTGACAACCTGTAATAGATAAGAATTTTCTTACTCTGTGTAATTTCACTGTAACTGGGCATGAATTTTGGTTACACTGTGTATGTTTCAAGAATTGTGATTGATTTATGAACAGATATACTGTGTCTCTTTCCTTACTGCTTGGCTGTATGATTAGGCTAGTAAGATATTATATGGATAGGACATGATTGGTACTTGTAAATGCTTGTGTCCTGTGGCGGCTTGAGTTAGAGCCACGAACTGTGAGTTTGTCGACCTTAGGCATAGTCTCATGTACACATGCCAACCTTCCTAGTCGTCCAGAGTCCCTTGGAAGATGAATTCTATTAAGATTAGGAGAGGTAGTGTAGTTATGCACAGACTCCCTATGAGGAAAGTAGAGACCGAAACTCACTCAAGTCCTAGACTTGATGAATGAGCACCAGGGGTGCGCAGAAGACTCTTCTAAGAGTCAAGCCCAGGAGAAAGAGTGCAAAGCTATTAATTCCTTCATAGCTGAGAAAGATCAGGAGAGACAACACTTTTCGTAAGTGCCGACGAGACCCAATATCCGGCTTGCAGTAGAAGATCAAAGGCTAAGACCTTTGAGACTTTGAAATCTTCCAAGGAAAAAGGAAGAAAGCGTGAGCTCAGGGAGGAGCTACAACTACCATCATATCTAGAGGAGGCTGTGGTCTTGGTACCGAGAGTTTCAAACTCCCAGTACGTGAAACAATGAAAGCATCAGGACCATCCATTCCAAAGGACACGTGGCAGAAATCCGAACCCATCGGGGTTTCGGATACTGAAAGGTTGACAGACTAAAATCTTGGAGTTGCTGCATCACAAACTCCTGGTTCGCGAAATCCCGATATAGGTGTGGAGCGATCAGATTTCGGTATTTCGACTATTCGGAATTCAGGATGTAGAGGAGGCTGCGGTCTTGGTACCGAGAGTTTCAAACTCCTGGTATGCGAAACAACGAAAGCATCGGGACCGTCCATTTCAAAGGACATGTGGCAGAAATATGAACCCATCGGGGTTTCAGATACCAGGAGGATGAGGGACCAAGAGTTTGGTCGCGATGGATTCATGATATCGCAAATCCCGAAGTCTTGAAAGGTGCACCCGGTGGAGGTTTCAGGGAAATCCCCGAAAGGAGATTTCGGTAATTTGGTTACCGGGAAAACAAGAGGTAAGGGTTCTGAACTCTTGACCCATAAAATGCCAAAGGAATCTGAGCCATTGGATCAGGGGAGACTTTGAGCCATTGATCTAGCTTAGGAGAAGGAGGACCGAAATTTCAGGATTTGGTATTTCGGATACCGGGAGTATGAGAGGATAAGGAATTGGAGCAACAGGATTTGCAAAGTCCCGAAATGCGAAATCCCGAAAACGTTTGGAGGAGTAGTGTCGGGTCATGAAATAGGGACAAGTTTCAGCATACTGGGGTTCGGGATTTCAGAAGTTCTGAGGACAAGGAACCGGGGTGCTTTGCGTTGAAACTCCCGAAGTCGCGAAACGCGATGTATTGTTGGAGTGGAGCTGCGGTCTCAAGATTTCAGAACTTCAGCATTTCGGGTTTGCAGATGCCTAGTTTGGTTGGCTTGTGGCCATAACCTACGATCACATGGAGGTAGACAAGGGAGGAACTAGCCTGCGCTAGGCCCCCGTAGGATTTTGGGGATTCTATCCCGTGAAGAAGAGCAGAAATTTTATTATGCCGTAGTGGTTGTGTGACAAATTGGTATTAGAGCATGGTTATAACACTTGGCCTGCTTGGGCTCATGTATGAGCCGCGTAAAGAGACATTGTTATCTGCATTTTCTCTTTAAGAAGAAGGACCGTAGAATGAAACTGTAATTTGGGAGTTTCTTTAACCCCTCTGTGGAAATGGTAACTACTCTTATAGGAGTAAGGATGCACTGATCAATATTACTGATAAGACCTGAGTGTGAACAATAAAGGTGGAATAAATTATACTATGAAGCTGCAAGAGCAAGACAAGGGACATGAACTGATTTGTTCTGTTACAAAGTGTGACGATGGCTACCTACTAAAGCAGGTAGAGTCTCTTGCAATTGAGATGGCTGGTTAGGTAAGAATTAAGACCCAAATGAAGAACTCCTTCATGATTCGGGAAATCTAGTAAGGAATGGTAGGATCCTTAGATAGTCATAATTACTGCATTATTAAAAGACTAAACCCTGAGCATATAACTCCTCACGATTGAGAGGACTGATGAAAATATATAGGGTCATATTACCTGACCTATAATGGTTAGAATCGACAACAAGGATAATTTGTTTAAGCAAGATTAAGAGGAGTCCTTTGGGACTGTTGCTAATTCCCAAGAGTGACTCTTGTTGGTTGTTCCCATAAAGAAAGGGTAACATCCGTATGAGTTATGACTACGAGATTTGTCCTGTAAGTAACTTAAAATAACAGAAGGGAATTTCGCAATTTTGGGGATCAGAAGAACGAATGTGAAAGGTCTTTCGACTTCGCGACATGCGAAATCGTGAACTCTCGACATGCGAAACCTTGACGAGAGCTGAGATGTCAGATCGTGGAAGAATCAGGACCGTCAGTTTGAGAAATCTGAAATTTCGCAATTTCGGGGATCAAAGGATTCAAGGTTCTTAACAGGAGTCCCAAAGTCATGAAACACAAAATCGTGACATAATCACGACCATTGGTTGGAGAGCCGTTGGTGACCATTGATCAGGTCTGAAATTTCAACGTTTTGGGTATCAAGAGTTTGAATGGACGGTGGAATTCTCGGAGGGAGGAATATCAAAATTTCGTGAACTGTTAGATCTAGTTGATCACTGGAGAAGATAAGGTTGATAACCTCTCATCACTCACATGCTCAAGAGGAACAGTATCTGTTAGATTGGAATCAACGATAGCTGTTGATCTAGATCTTCGAGGTTTTGTCTATTGGGAAAATAGAAGCGTAGACTTTCCAAAGTCACGCCAGGTAAATCACCGATTCAATCAAGGCTGTTGGTTAGCGGATGACCTGAACTATAGATCCAGTGTAATTGGACCTTCGGGAGTTAGGAGGTGAGGAATCTGCTAGAATCCTGAAAGGTGGAAAGCCGAGATTTGACCAAGACCATTGATTGGCAGAGAGATCTGGACCATGGGATCTAGGTTGCATGACCCTCGTAGATCAGAAGTTTGGGAAACGGTGGACCCCAGGTTCCGAGCGAAGGGTCATGTGGATAAAAGAGTCAAGAGAACCTTAGCCTCGGTCTTTCGGGTTTTCGGATTTCAGGGATTGAGGGAACAGAGTTCCTTGCAACAGGAATCCTGAAATCATGAATTGCGAAGTGCCTTTTAGTTCGGATTGTGGTCGTCGCTGGTGGTGACGTGAAGAGGAGGTGTGAGCTAGTATGATGAATACTTAGTTGTGTTTAATTATACTTGAGTGCATGAGTTTAATTCATTATGAAGCTTCATAATAGGAAGCCTGATATTAATACTGGTAAGGTATGAATGATATTAAACGTGCAAGTAATGCACATGTATGATGTAAGAGTATAAGTATACTAGAGGTCCAATATGATTTCCCTGATGAGTGAAACATGAGGCAAGCATTGCTCTTGCCAAGATTGAATGAATACCATGAATGCATGGTTGACTTCATTTTGAAGAGTTGTGAAGGTTCTGTCTTGAATGATAGTTTAAGGGGGATGTGCTCCCTCTCACCAGGAAAAGCCAATACACAGAAATGAAAGAGTAAACGAGTAAGGATGCTTTGTTGTCATGTTAAGAGGAAAATGTTTATGCCTTTGAGGATCACATGAGAATGATTGTAAACAATCATGAGTTGATTGATTTAAAAAAATAAATAGAGATGTTTGTAGGCTATGAAATATACCTATGGAAACTGCTTATTAACAAGTCGAAGCTAATTTGAAATTGAGACCATCATAGATAATGATGGATATGCAAGTTGCATGCTGAAGGAGTTCCCGGTGGAGGAATTGTGTAAGGACTTTGTTTGAAGGACAGAGTCACAACCCTAATAATTGTTGAAGGTTGGACAATGGGCTGCAAGGCCTGTCCATATATATAAGAATCTTGGATTACATTTTGAAAGAATCATGTAATTAATAGAAGACTAACAACTAAATATTGACCATTCTGATAACTGAACGGAAGTGTGTAGGATGCACATGTTCATGATTCATTATGAGCAAAGAGTTGTTATTAAAGCATGTTGCAGTATCCCAAAAAGGGTTAGGGTGAGGCCTAACCAAGGTGGCCCAGGGAAAAGAGCAGGAAGATCCCGACAGGGAGTAGAATTGCAAAAGTAGAGAAGAGACAGTAAGGCCTTGGAGATAACTGGACTGGGATGAGAAGCCCCGGGCAATGTAGAAAGAATTTGAAGAAGGGGAGAGCCCTCAATTCCTTCCTTGCTGTGCATTATGTTTTCCATGGGATGAGAAAGCTAGTACATTGATGAATGGAAATGTTTTGACACGATAGTGATGATGGTTGTAGTACTGTGAAAATGATTGAGAACTGTTGTGTTGCACTCATGAAAACATTAAGGATAGTGTGATGAAGTACATACAGATATGCTGGGACATGTTTGCAAATATTTTATTAATTTAAATGCTATGGTACTTTCATTTTAATTTACATGATGACTAATGTGCCTATGGTGTAAGTCATGTGTAGAAAGAAATACTATTGGAACTGTTGAGAAAGATAGTTGCCAATGACGGGCAACCTCAAACAGATAATGACCAAGAGAAGGCTGCGAGTGAAAGATTGTTGACAGGATTGTGAAAATTCTGTTAAAGCACTATTGATGAGGTAGAGATCAGAAAGAGAGTGCTAGCAACCAAGATCCGATATAAATATATTCATGGCTATGTGGCACAAGGTATGAAGGGATTTGGTAAGAACCCCTTCTGAAATATTTTATTGTCTTAGTGTTATGCATGAACTTTGAAAGGCAGTTGTATGCCTTAGATACCCAAGTAAGGTATGATTCGGGAAGGAGAACCTGAATAATGGAGGTATGAACCTCTGGTAGTAAACATTGTTTGTAACCATTGGGAGCATTCATGAACCGATATGTCATGAATGCATTGACCAATCAAGGAGTGCTTAAAAGCATTCATGTGAAACCTTGAGTTTTGGTATACCGATTTGGGGTCATGATCGGCCTATAGCAGGAAGCATGGTCCTGTTGTAAGAATGAATGAAAATGAATAGGCCATGTGGTGGAGAGGTTGGTTAGGTTCCAACATACCATGGCCAAGAACCTATCATAAAGTATGACAAACTTGAAATCAATGCAAGAGTACATTGGGTATGAATGTGGCCATGGATAGTGGCACATTTGTTAAAACCCTTTGAAATGTTGAATTACGTTTTGAATATATATATATATATATATATATATATATATATATATATATATATACATGGAAAATATAGCAATTTGTTTGGCTTATATATACATGGAAAATATAGCAATTTGTTTGGCTGATGGAAGAATGAATTGCAGGAAGCAGAGGGTCATGGATATGGCAGTAAGGTAAGCCCATAGGAAAGACTAATTGCCTGCTGGGCCAAACTGCAAGGAATGGTATTTCCTTTTGAGAAAGTGAATTTGATTGTTAGTATGCACCATTATGAAATTGTTGTGATGAAGTTGAAAAGGTGTGATAAAAATGTATGTGCATGAGAACTAACAATTTGATTTGTTGAGGAATGATTGCAGGAGGAAGGAGTCTTGGATATGGCAATGTTGTAAGCCCATAAGGAAGACCGATTTCCCGCTGAGATAAAATGTTATGGGAAGGGAAGTCCCATAATTATGAATCTGGTTCCTGTGCAGAACAAATATGAAAACAAATTGTGAGATTGGAAAATCTGTGGGTGACAGATTTGCAATAAAATTATGAAAGTTAGAATTTATAATGATGTCTCATGAATTTTGTATACCGTTGATACAGGTGAGAAGAGAAGACATGTCCAGAAAGGACAGATGAGGGCTGTCAAAGTTGAATATGATGAACATGGCTACTACTGAGCCATTAAAACCTCATGATAAGCCATGCTCACCTAAAAATTATGGTGTTGAGGTAACACAAGCCGGAGGTACACCTCGACAGAGAGAGTTTGAGGGACGCATCGACTGTAAGACTCGATAGAGTCTCTAAAATTTTCATGTGCGAGAAAAACTTGGCAGGGTAAGATGGATCGCCCGAGGGACTGTATAGCAGTGAAGGGGATGCCTGAGCCTGGGCCTGGAGGGCGAGTGACTACAAGGAAGAAGAGACCTTAATAATTATTGTAAACTATTGGGATCATGCACACAGTGGGTAGTTTCCCGTGTGGAAAAACTTGGAAAGGAAGATGAGATCATGATAGCTCTTGCAAACTATTGAATTGGAATCATGCACCCCATGGGTACGTCAAGAAAATGATGAGCATGGATAAAAAAACTACCATGTGGATACAGATTCACAAACTGCACAGATAAGTATTGTGCCAAGATTATAAAATTTTCCTTTTGAATTTTGAACAACAGTAAGATATTTTTCGCACGAAATTGTGATTAATGTGCTTGTTGTCCAAGAATTATTGAAGGCAGATGACAAAGACTAAGATCCTGAAAGAGGACTTGACCGAGGACGACAGTCAAGACTTATGAAGTGGCTAAATGAGAAAGGCATGACAAGTTTTTTTGAGAAAGAACACCGAGGACGGTGTTCCTTTAAGGGGGAGGGAATTATAACACCCTGTTTCCCCCAATTTGTAATTAATCATAAAATAGGAATTACCATGCTAATGCATGAGGAAAATGTAAATGTATTATTGTTTGAGTTGCCAATGAATGACTGTGGGGGCGAAACCTTGAAAGTGCTGGGCATGATATCACTAGGGGAGAGAAATCAATTAATGAGGCACGGACTGGTGGTTGAACTACCAACCACCCCCATGAATGGGAGCATGGTCTAGCTGCAGGAAGTCATCCTAAAGTACCACAGGGTTTGATAGACCAGGTGGACCCAATCTTCCTTCTGACAGAAGGAAGGTGACAATTATACACACGGAGACATCAGACACCAGACACCAGACACCAAACATCAGACACCAGGCACCAGAGGAGGGTAGAAGCTCAAAATGGAGAAGCGCAAATCTCTCTAATGAATCACGAATAGAAGGTCACAAGCTTGATGCCTAAGAGAATTTGAGAAACCTCGTCGAGGCCACAACCGAGTGAGAAAGATCCGAGTTGTAGAAAACAAGACGCAAACAAAAGCTGAAACAGAGAGAGAACCCTCGAGAATTGTGATAATCCCCTTGTGATATCATGGCTTGGCACGGGGGTGGCCAGAGTGCTAAGAATGAATGCCTCTGTGCCTATGGTTGGGTGGAAGGACGAACACCCACAGTCAGTTGGTTGGCGACAACATGTAACAGATACACATTTTCTTACTCTGTGTAATTTAGCTGTAACTGGGCATGAATTTTGTTTATACTATGTATGTTTCAAGAATTGTGCTTGATTTCTAAACGGATATACTATGTCTCTTTCCTTATTGCTTGGTTGTATGATTAGGCCAGTAAGAGATTATATGGATAGGACATGATTGGTACTCGTAAATTCTTGTGTCCTGTGGCGGCTTGAGTTAGAGCCAGGAACTGTGAGTTTGTCGACCTTAGGCATAGTCTCATGTACACATGCCAACCTTCCTAGTCATCCAGAGTCCCTTGGAGGATGAATTCTGTTAAGATCAGGAGAGGTAGTGTAGTTATGCACAGGCTCCCTGCGAGGAAAGTAGAGACCGCGACTCACTCAAGTCCTAGACTTGATGAATGAGTGCCAGGGGTGGGCGGAAGACTCTTCTAAGAGTCAAGCCCAGGAGAAAGAGCCCAAAGCTCTTAATTCCTTCACAACTGAGAAAGCTAAGGAGAGACAACACTTTTCGTAAGTTCTGACGAGACCCAATGGTCAGCTTGCAGTAGAAGATCGAAGGCTGAGACCTTTGAGACTTTGAAATCTTCCAAGGAAAAAGGAAGAAAGCGTGAGCTTAGGGAGGAGCTATAGCTACCATCAGATCTCACGTGGATAGCCGATAGCCATCAGATCCAGGATAAGATACATGAGGTTTAAGCCTCACATACGCAAAGGTGAGGACTCGTCAATGTCTTGAAAAGATCAGGACCATCCATTTCAGAGGACACATGGCAGAGATTCGAACCCATCAGGGTTTCAGATACTGGAAGGTTGACGGACTAAAATCGTGGAGTCGTTGCATCGCGAACTCCCGGTTCGCGAAATCCTGGTACAGGAGTGGAGCCATTGGATTTCGGTATTTTGGCTATTCGGAGTTCAGGATGTAGAGGAGGATATGGTCTTGGTACTGAGAGTTTCAAACTCCTAGTACGCAAAACAACGAAAGCATCAAGACTGTCCATTTCAAAGGACACGTGGTAGAAATCCAAACCCATCGGGGTTTCAGATACCGGAAGGTTGACGAACTAAAATCGTGGAGTCACTACATCGTGAACTCTCGGTTCGTGAAATATCGATACAGGTGTGGAGCCATCGGATTTTGGTATTTCGGCTATTCGGAGTTCGAGATGTAGAGGAGGCTGTGGTCTTGGTACCGAGAGTTTCAAACTCCCGGTACGCGAAACATTGAAAGCATCAGGACCGTCCATTTCAAAGGACACGTGGCAGAAATCCGAACCCATCGGGGTTTCAGATACTAGGAGGATGAGGAACCAAGAGTTTGTTCGTGACAGATTTGTGATATCGCAAATCCCGAAGTCCCAAAAGGTGCATGCGGTGGAGGTTTCGTGGAAATCCCCGAAAGGAGATTTTGGTAATTCGGTTACCGAGAAAACAAGAGGTAAGGGTTCTGAACTCTTGACCCATAAAACCCTGAAGGAATTTGAGCCGTTGGATCAGGGGAGACTTTGAGCCGTTGATCTCGCTCAAGAGAAGGTGGACCGAAATTTCGGGATTCGATATTTCGATACTTCGGATACCGGGAGTACGAGAGGACAAGGAATTGGAGCAACAGGATTCGCGAAGTCCCGAAACGCGAAATCCCGAAAAAGTTTGGAGGAGTAGTGCCATGTCATGGAACATGGACAGGTTTCAGCATACTGGGGTTTGGGATTTTGGAAGTTCCGAGGACAAGGAACCGGGGTTCTTTGTGTTGAAACTCCCAAAGTCACGAAACACGACGTATTGTTGGAGTGGTGCTGCGGTCTCAAGATTTCAGAACTTCCGCATTTCGGGTTTGCAGATGCCTAGTTTGGTTGGCTTGTGGCCATAACCTACGATCACATGGAGGTGGACAAGGGAGGAACTAGCCTACGCTAGGCCCCCGTAGGATTTTGGGGATTCTATCTCGTGAAGAAGAGCGGAAATTTTATTATGCCGTAGTGGGTGTGTGACAAATGAGGTATTTCAAAATTTTGTAACCAATTTGAATGTTTTAGGAAGAATTGGAACAAGTTTACTTAATTTTATTGGTGGCATGTTACTCCAAAAAATAACAACACTTGAATAGGTTCAAAAATAAAAGTTTTGATCAAGCTCTCACAGTGAAAAAAATGAAGAACAATCAAGGGATCAAATTTGAGCAGATGAATTTTTGAGAAGGGAATTTGCAGAATGCATAGAAATATTGAAAAAATATTGTTGTGTGTTACTACTGTAAATATAAAGGATATAATGCGCAAGATTGATGCAAGAAAACACATGAGTAGAGTAAGACTAATTCATTAACTGTGACAAATAAGAATTATGATAACACCATTAAGGAAGGTGCACAAGTCACATCACTTGTTGTGATTGATACTTTCAAAGATGCTTGGTACATTGACTTTGGTGTGACCAGACATACGATTGGAAGGTGTAATCAATTTGGCAAGTTTGAACCACTACATAATGAGATAAAAATTTGGCAATAAAAGGACCCCAAAGATTGATGGTGAAGGTGATGTACTTGTGTTGCTACATATAGGTGAGACATGTGACATCGACAAAGAATTAGATTTGAAATTTGAATTTGAAGATAAAATGCACATGATAATTGAAATTCAAAAAGGATATGCACTCATAGCTCAAGTTATGAAGAATATGGTCTATATCAACTGTAAGGCAAAGAAATCGATGCTAACTATGCATTGGCAACAACAATTGACTCTAGCAGACTATGTCATTGAAGGTATGGATACTTAAGTTTCTCTAGTTTAATATTACTACATAAATTGAATATGGTGTGTTAACACTCTGTAAATTTGTTTTGGCTGAGAAAACAAATGACAAAGGTAACCTAAAAACCACTTTGGAGTCGAGTACTAGCCTACTAAGCTCAGAGAGGGCTCTCTCCTGTCACTTGGTCTCTAACATATACATTTTCTTTAACAAGTCGATGGATAGGTTTTGTTGCTTTGAAAGGGTTTTTTATGATTTCGCTGGAAATAAAGGGAGGGATACTCAGGGCTATTAGGTAGAACTTCTGAAAACAAATGAAATAACTGACTATTAGGTAGAACTCTCTAGAGGATAAAGGATAAATGAGGTAATGATTCTGAATTATAAATTGAAATTTGTGGGATGTAAGAAGAAAGGAGAACAAATAACTACACCAGAGCATCAAATAAGATGAATTCTGACCTAGTGAGGAAGAACTTAACATAGTTTAAATTTCTTAAGTCAAGAGCATCACAAGATGAATTATGGACCTTTAAATATCCAATTTAAACAGGAGATAGTGAAAATGAAATCAAGAATACATGGAATACATATGAAGAAAGAAGACGAATATCAAACCACCACCATTAGAATCTTTTCATAGAAAGTTCAAGACATCTGCATGTGCATTCCATTCAGATTCAAAAAATTACATTCAGGTTCCGAATAGCTATATTTCCTTCCCTTGCACTTCTTCCAACACCCCATACATTCAAAACTCCTAACATTTATACAAACTCAGTTGCTTCGGTTTGAAACTGATTAAAATAAAATCAGAGAGAAAACGTTTCGTTTTGAAACAAATTAAAATAGAAAAGAAACCGTTTCGGTTTGAAAATGATTATAAAATAGGAAATAACCATTTCAGTTTGAAACCGATTACAAAAATAGGAAATAAACCGTTCACAAAATTTGGGGTTCGGCCCTTTTGGTAGTTCGGTCCTTTTCTTCATCCTTTAACTCTGCTTCGACATTTCATATGATTTGTTGTCCTTTATTGACATCTGGACATCATCTACTAGGCCCTAGAAAAATGCATTTTGTCTTACCTAGACAAATTATTTCATTCCACTGCAAATAAAAAGGAATGTCGTAATCCGTCATTTCCTTTATTAGAATCTCCAAGGCAATGAAAGAAACATATGACATGAATGGTAGTCCAATCTTGACTATTTTTAACTAATTCATAATCTCAAAGTCGGTAATCAGTTGGTCAACTAAAGTGGCTCCTTTCAAACTCTCCTATAGGGTTTCAAACTTAGAATGATCCATTTTGGATTGAGTCAAATGAGTATTGTATTCTTCCTGGTCATACAATTTTCCCTTGCCATCCCAAAATGGTGGAAGACCTTTCTTAAAAAATTCTTCAAATAAATCTTTAAACTCTTGTACACTCAGCTCCATCTGTGCTGCTTTAGTTTGAACTGATTTCAAAAGGTTATGTTTGGCGATAACCCTCTTGGCCTAAATAATCAATGTAGTTGTATCCTTAACTCCAATGGTTTGAAGGTCTGCAGTAGGAACATAGTTGAGAAAATTTATGGTGTTTTGGGCCCATTCTAATGGATTTTTGGCTAAGTTTTCATTCACAAAAGTATACTTATGTCCAACTGTAATGGATATGATGTCTCTATCCTTAATGAAATTCAAATATGATCTAAATTTGACAACTTCAGTAGCTATAGAGTCCCAAATGATATGCTTGGCCTCCTATAACAAACCGTTTCCTCTTAACCTCACTTTCAATTTATTTATTCTCTCTTGTAAGACTTCATTCTCCTTTTGAAATTGAGCTATCCTTTCATATTTTGCATGCATCTTTTGCTTCAATTTATCTATAATTTCCTTCAGTCCTTTGATTTCTCCTTCCTTCAGGCTAACTTGTGACATAGCCTGGACAATTTATGTTGAGAGACAGTTTCCACTTCATGGAATAAATCCTTAATCTCACCCAAAGATATATTTCCCTTCTTAGAATACTGTTTTTCCAAATATTCCCTAGACTGATAAGTTGGCCCCGATGTTTTATCAAAAATATATTTCTTATTGCAAAAGGTTCTTGAGTTTCCCTCACTTTAGAGTTTATTTCCTTCTTCAATCTCTACAGTGCTAGTACCACTTTCCATGATATTTATATTTGTTTGATCCCTGGTGTTAGCATTGAGAGTCACCCTCTAACTACAAGAGGATAAGCCCAATACCCATCAAGATAAAGTAAAAGTATTAAAATGGTTTGAGAAGGTGGACCAGTGAGATTCTAGAGAGAGGAAAATATAATAGAAGTAACTGCAAATCAGTTCGGGACCATTGGGCTATGGAGTCACAAGTATCGTGGATAAGGAAGACATTTAAACCACCTATCAGAAAAAAGGATTAATGTGGTGATGAGGAGAAGAAGACAAAAAATGTCCGGTGAACCGTGAAAGATGGGCATGATAGAAACAGATCCTCCATCGCCTCAGGGATCCATAAATCAGAGAGATTACATCCAGACAATGAGAAAAATAGAGAAAATCTGATGAACCATGAAAGATGTGCATGATATCAACAAAACCTCCATCGCCTCAAGGATCCATAAATCAGAGAGATTACATTCAGACAAGAATAAAAAAAGAGAAATATGACGAACCATGAAAGATGGGAATGATAGAAATAGAACCTCCATCACCTCAGGGATCCATAAATTAGAGATATTACATTCAAAAAATAAGGAAAACAAAGAAAATATGATGAACCATGAAAGATGGGCATGATAGAAACAAAACCTCCATCACCTCAGGAATCCATAAATCAGAGAGATTACATTCAGATAAGAAGCAAAACAGAAATAGTGTGTAAACTAAGAAGATGGTCTGATAAAAAAGATTCAAAGGAATATTCAATAAAATATATTTACAACCCAAGCCCTCAGGCATACAAAATGAAAAATTACAGAGCCCTTCTCCTAAAAACTCTCTCGGATCTCCCTCCTTTGAAGAACACCCCCCCTCCCCAAAATAAGGACTGATCTATTTATAATCAACTCATTCCACAACTTCTAGGAGTGTGACTTGGCTATCTCATTTAATGCTTTCGTCTGCGCATTCTTCTATCAGTCTGTGTGTGTATTCCTTTGTCAGATGCAAACTCAGATCAACATGGGCTTTTATTCCCTATGTGGCACCGCAAGTTGACATTCTAGTCCTCTTGGCTATGGCTTCTATGCCTTCAATTTATGGATTGAGATGAGGTTTCAACTACCAGTCCTTTTCCATTAACTAAATCCTTCTCAGGATCGGGGTGAGGCTCAACACCTAGGGGGCCGCCACATGCTTCTCTTGGATTAGACACTATATAAGCACATGATTGTGGGGTGGTCAAAGGCGGTTTGGATTCACACCGCTTTTAAGCCCGCAATTCACCACCTTCCGCCACATAGCTCTTTTACTATACCATGATTTCAATTGCGAGAACGCTCAATAATTTTATCGTTCAAGTATGTTGCATTCATGTAATGAAACATGGTCATTGATTTGGTCACAATATATGATTTGGGCACTCCTGCTGAATTTAGCACCACCGCTAAAGTTTATCCGCTTGCTAATTTTAGGATCATTCTAACCGTGCTGGGAGATGGCACAAATTTTGTCACAAAACAAGAACACTTCCTAGAGGATGACTTGATGTGGTGGCCTTACGTCACTATGCTGACGTGTCATGAAAAGAGAGGCGACACATGTCACTTGGAAACAAGCGGATGATATTTCCAAAGGTGCCTGGACTGAGTGCCATGTGTCATTGCCAGATGGATGCTAGGTGTCATGACTAATGAGAGCACCACATATCTGAACTGATGATTTCCATGTACTTTGGCACTTCAGAGCTCGGGGGTGATATGCATGTAGAGATGGAGCTTCGAAGTGAACGACAACGATCGATCTGAGGAGGACATGCGGCAGGGATCTGTTAACTTCAGGAAAAAACACTCTGGATGAAAACGAGAGTGAGGAAGATGAAACTCCCGAATCCTAGAGTCTCGAAGAAAAGTACCACCATTAGACTTGGATGGACATGCGGCAGTGATTTGTGGTCTTTGGAAGAAAACTCTCTAGATGAAAGTGAGTGAGAGGGGATGATATAAAACTCCAGAAGTCCTGATTCCCAAAGTAAATGTTGATTGTTTGATCTGGAGGAACACGCGACGCTTGATCTACAACTTCGGGCAAAAGCACTTCAGAGAAAAATGGGAGTGGAGAAACCGAAACTCTTGAAGCCCGAACTCCCAAAGTAAATGTTGATTGTATGATCTAGAGGAACACATGGCACTTGATCTACAACTTCGGGAAAAATCACTTCAAAGGAAAATGGGAGTGGAGAAGACGAAACTCCCAAAGCCCAAACTCCTGAAGTAAATTATGATCGTCTGATCTGAAATGACATGTGGCACTTGATCTGTGATTTTGGGCCAAAGTACTTCAGAGGAAAATGGGAGTGGGGAAGCCGAAACTCCCGAAGTAAATCATGACCATATTATATGAAAGGATGCATGGTGCTTGATCTGTGACTTCGGGAAAAATCACTTCAGAGGAAAATGGGAGTGGAGAAGCTGAAACTCCCAAAGCCCAAACTCCCAAAGTGAATCATGATCGTCTAATATGGAAGTATGCGTGGCGCTTGATCTATGACTTTGGGGCTTCCACTTGGTCTTTAAACCTTGCGAAACTTTGACATGCTGAATACACATGAGTTGCTTATCTGAAATGCTCTTGGGATATTCATCGTTTAAAATTGAACCCAACCACTGCTTGTATTTTAGCCCCAAAATAGACTACTCTGAATGCTGCGCTTGTGCTTCTGGCTATTTCTTGTACAAGAAAAATATTTCGACAACTGTTGCGACCCTTGAAAATTTCATGTGATAACACCTGGAATCTTCATCATCTAAATCCACAATCTGTGTTGGCTGTGTAACCTTCATCTTCTTTTTCTGGTCATCAATGTCCATAGCCTCTGAAATGATTCTCTTGTTGTAAATACTTGTTTTAGGAACTTTAATCATCAACTTCTTAGGAGATTGTTGTGTTTGAATTGACTACATGGTTACTTCCACTTTTTGTGTTTGAATTGGCTTCAAGGTCTCTTCCACATAAACACAGACTTATCGATTCGCCAACCTATCAAAACCTTCAACCTGTTCATGCTCATAAGGATCATTTTTGTTCATCTATCTTCTTTGGATATGATCTGGTGTGGATCATATCTTCTTCCTGGTAACTGTGCAAAACCAAACTCCTTGAGATTTTCTTAAACCTGAGATAAACATGATATGGAATTAACAATAAAGGGGATAATGAAAAAAGGGAACTTAAGGTTGGAGGCTTTGTGCAACATTAGGAAAGGCTCTATTTTAGACATAATTCTTTGCCTAATGAATTCAAGGGAAAATGTTATAGGAGTTAGAAAAACAGGAAATAGGTAAGGAAATTCATGACAACCATAAACCGAGATTACTGTTGAATGCATGAATAATAACCAATCTCTCACTATGTTCTCTGGATTTGGCTGTAGATAACTTCTCATGTCATCCAGAATTCTAGGAAGGCTAGTATTGAAAATCAGACTATAAATCCTGGACATAACTTTGTTAATGAAGATGAGCAATGTAATTATTTTGCATTTAGTTGACACAAATGTTGCTTCATGAAATTATCTATTGTTACTTGCTAGGAAAAGTTTCAAAAGATAAGTATAGTATTTGAAATGCCTCAGGGAGTGAAAATTCACTAGCCATTTATGAATAGTATTAGCTAGGAATTTATCAAAGTTAATACGGACTGACAGAACAGACTCAGACTTGAAAAAGGTAAAAAGGAAATTGAGCATGACTTCCACCACATACTTGTCACTGTATAACCCTAAGACTTGACTCAATAAGGAGAATACCCACTGGAATTCAATGCCCATTAGATTGACATTCAATGGCACATAAAAAATTTCTGAAAACTGTTCAAGTTTGACAATTTGCTGTAAAAACAGGCTTCATACTTCTGATGGACATTGCATATATACCCTAATCAATTTATCTTCATTGAATGGTTTTGAATTTGAAGAAAAAGACTTTGGTATACTGATGGATTCTCGAATTGACAGGCCTTCTATCCTACACAAGACCTGGGACCCCAGTTTATGTACAATGACCCTTTCTTCATGAGAATATTGTTTGGCGCACAAACCTACAAATTCAGGGAACGAGAAATCAATTTCAATAACATAGGGTACTATGGTGGCCTGGACTGCTTCTAGGAACGATATGCTTTTACCAATTATATCATAAAAATTACTTCTGTACACAGAGATAGGGGAAATGGTGATTTCAACATTGGAAACATACGTGCCCCTGCCAATTAGCGGTTCTTCTATTGTTATAGAGTCTTGTTTAGTCACTGAGGCTATAATGGGATCCATGGTTATGATGTAAATACCTGTAAACAAGCAGAAATGGTGTGCATATGGTGTATTGTTGGGCTGCAAGTGGAAATAGTGGCCGTGCCAAGTTTCTAATAGTTCCAGTATTCGAAAGAAATAAACAAATGAAATAAATCAACCGATGACATTTTATACTTTTCAACTTTGCGGGGGTGTGAGAAAGTGGTTTTGAGGAAATCTTCCTTTCATTCCACAATGCACCTCGTGATTCCACGTACCCTCGAGAGAAACACATCGTTTAAATTGTGAGACCACTTTTAGGTGTTATACTCCACGCAGCTTTAACCTCAGCAACTATTCCTGACTGTTGATCTCGGTGGATCACAATTCATGACTTTTCAGGCCCGATCAACTTAGTGCTTCCACCAGATTTAACATTTCATGCCATATTTCAACCTTCTCTTATTTTACCTAGCTTCTAAATCAATTAGCGCGTCTGCAAGTTTTTTGGAAACTTGGCCTCAAGAAATAATTTTTTTTATTGACTAACATGGTGTATGGATTACCATAAACATAGGAAATTTGTTCTTGTATTCTAAGCAAGAGAGTTTTCCTATTGGAAAAGTGTGGCATGCAAAGTTAGTACTATTCAATTTATGCAAGAAAATGCATGAGAGTTTCCCTATTGGAAAAATGTGGCATGCAAAGTTGGTACTAGCAAGTAGACCGTATGTTGGAGGTAAGATGTATGTTATGAACTTAATTGATGATAACATCGTAAATGTGTCGCTTTATTTTCTAGAGAAGAGAGCATATGCATTTGAAGTTTTCAAAGAGTGGAAGGATCTAGTTGAAAAGTAGAGTGGCAAATTTTTAAAAGCCATAATATTTGATAGTGGTGGAGAATACAAGTCAAATGATTTTGATTCATTCTACAAAAACATGATATTAAGAGGAAATTCAAATCCTCTTATACACCAAAATAGAATGGAGTTGTAGAGTGTGAGAATCATGTTATTTATGACATGGCACATTGCATATTGAAGTACATAAATATTCACTAGAAAGGGTTGAAAACTGTAATTGTGCGGTTTATTTGATCAATAGAAGTTTGACTAAAATTATTTGGAATGTTATTCTAGAGGAAGCATGGAGTGATCACAAATCTAATGTTAAAAAATTGCATATATTTGGGAGCATCTATTATATTCATATTCCTAGGGAGAAACACGATTGAAATTTCTCTGACAGAGTGCACAAGTGTATTAAATTTCTTGGATATGAGGAGCAGTCGAAGGCATATTTCTTATGGGACTTGGAAAATCAGAAATTGGTAATAAAGCATTTTATTTTTTCGATGAAGCATGCACAACATAATTTGAGAAGTATGTTGATTCACAAGATATCATTGTTACTAACACTCTTGAAATTCTACCTTAATTTGGATAAGAAATTAAATAATCTACTCTAATGCCAAGGACACCCAAGTGGTTAGTGAAGATGGTTAATATTTTGTTGTAGAACCTAAAATGTATGATAGATTGATAACTAGAAGACAAAAGTAGATAGAGAGTGCATAGAAAGTAAAGTTGAGCTTAGAAGAAGCAAGTGATTGGAGTAACCTTTAGTTAATTATGCATTAATGAGTGAAAGTTTTAGTGAAAAAGAACCACATACATACGAAGATGATCTGAAAATAGAAGGCTGACTTGTTATGCTATGCAAGCACCCTCTACTTCAATAAAGTAAACTTTACAGGACCTTGCTTCATGTGTATAAATATGCAAGATAAAATTATGTGTTAAGTTCATGCATCTTCTTGTAAATG
Organism: Picea sitchensis; assembly: GCA_010110895.2. Taxonomy (NCBI): domain Eukaryota; kingdom Viridiplantae; phylum Streptophyta; class Pinopsida; order Pinales; family Pinaceae; genus Picea; species Picea sitchensis. The sequence continues at coordinate 98,917 of SNQJ01S0012451.1, forward strand.
TTTATGTGTGAGGAATTGTTCTTTTAGATGGTTAAATATGTACTTTAAACAAATACACATC
>SNQJ01S0012451.1:102633-157589 GCA_010110895.2 Picea sitchensis
CTTTGTTATCATTCTATCTTGTCATCTTTCTTGAATAATATTTACAGATTTTGAAGATCAAAAGCTGCCTTTGGTTAATGAATTCATGAGCTGCAAAGGATTTGTGGTAATTGCTTGTTAATCATAGTTTATTGTTCAATCACTCTTCAATCTATATTACAGAAAGGATCTATGTTATGTGGTTATTCTTCTCTTTGTTTACCTTCTATTCTTCTATCCATCTTTGCATAATCCTTTTGTCTAGTAGGCGACTTGATTGTCTTTGATCTGTAGAATGTTGTGACTCCATGCCCAATGGAATGTATTTGCAGCAGTTTGATGCCCTCCTTTTTACTCTCCTCTTGCTGATCCACCTATTCAAACTATTTTAATCCATTTACATTTCTATGTTTCCAAGCTTACTCTCATTTGCATTCTAGAAGTGACTCTTGGATTGATAATATAATTGGCATCGTTGTCAGGGACAAATTTGAGCAGATTGAAAATCTCCTTGGGAAGAACGACATTGCACAACTCTAGTTTTAGATGGTGACTAAAGTTTGACACCTTCAAGACTGCACATTCACCATGGCTACTCCATTGTTCAGAATATGTTGGTGACTCCACTGGAATGAGACCAATTAAATGGCTATGAAGGCTATCCTGGCCAGAAGGTTTTCCCCACTCGATTTCTCAGCTATAGAGGGTTATCCACATCCCGTGCCTCTTATTGATGAATGGCAAGATCTGCTGCCCAGATTTTATGAAGGTAAGGATGACAACCCTATTGAGCATGTTCATTAATTTCATAATTTGATGCAGCAACTTGACATCCATCATGAAGATATATTGATTAAAATGTTCATGTATTCATTGGATGGGGATGCACGTAAATGGTATTTTTCGTTACCCCCTTCCAACATTTCATCCTTGAAGGATTTCTGCAGAGTATTCAATGAACACTGCAAAAGGTTTTATTCCTCTGAAAGTATTTGTCATAACTGTTGTGAGGGATATGCAGAATGTGCTCAAGATTTGTTAGATTTATCTACTGAATATAAAGATGAAAACGATTTTATTCACTGTCCAAATGAAGATATAAATGAACCTCTTTTTCTTTCTTATTCCTGAGAAGAAAGTATTCTAGATATAAGTCATGATTGTACTTATGATTACATGGATTCAGTTGCATTATATCCTGTACCTTATGCATCTGATATCTCTGATTTGAAAGAAGAACCAATTGTAGAAGAGGATCTTTCTCTTTTCCTGCAAGAGGTTTCCCATGATATCTTTTCACCTGAGATTGAAGAGAGAGATCAAGGGATTATTCATTTTTCTGTGCAAGACCAAGGAGCCTTGGGCTCACCTATCTTTGATGAATACTCTGATGAAGAAGAGCAGATCCATTTTGTTGATTTGAGGAGTAGTCAACCGAGTTATGACAATTATGAATCTGATTATGATGGAGAACAATATTTTGAAGAAATCAACTATCAGGAAACCACTGAAGACATTCAATAGTCATCTCTACAAATCAGTGATCCTGCATGCACTATATTTGAACCTGGATCTGCAGACAACAACAAACAATCTATCATCAACAATGAAGTTAGTTTGTAGCTATATTCAAATTTGCAGGCAGTTGTAGGTGGAAGCCATGATCAACATGAGGATATGCAGAAATCTTCCGATGTTCAGCTAAAATAGAAGGAAGAGGTATTCCTTTTCAGTTTTATTGATCTGTTGGCTGATTATCTTAGATCTTTGAGCATCTTAGATGTCAGAACACTTTTGTCAAATGAAGGTTGGCTCTTCTGTTCTTTTGAATTGCATATCAGTAATCTATGGGTTCCTGCATTCATCATTGTTGTATTAAGTATTTCACTAGCTAATCAGATTCTTGTATGGTTTCATTGGAAGCACGACCTTACTTGGTCAAGAAGAAACACACTTGATTAGAGTAGGAGTAGGAAGAAATAAGCTCGTTTTGAGCATTTCCTTTTCGTCAGTTTGCAATAGTTATTTTTTAGTTTCAACTAAGGAGTAGAGATGCTCTCAGGCTTGTTGGTTTCCTGGACAGAGAAGAAGATGGATACGGCTACTGTTCTGCAGGTTATTGGTAGCTCGCAGGGAGCATGCCATCCCCCATGGAGCCTAATGTTAGCACAAGATTGGTTAAGGTGCCAAGTTTCAAGAACAAGTATTGAAAAAACTCTCACAAGGTTTCAAGAATAAAAATCACCCATGGATTTATGCTATTGAATTGCACTCAGACACACAGGCGGATGCTACCTAAATTCACTACCTAAATTCCGGCAAAAAACGAATTGTGCAGAGTTATTTTACCAATTTTGAGTCACTAACTTGAAACTTGGATTATGAAAAATTGAGAAGGTATTTTTGAAAACTGGAGGAGATTTTGTTCATAACATGCCAAATAACAAAAACCTCTCTTAGTTTTTCACAATGTGTTACGGTTTAAGAGATATTATTTATAGAAGTGGTGCTACCTACTGTTTTACAGCGGCGCTACCTAATTTCTTGTAGCGGTCATGGTTTTGATATTCACCTTGTTGGGAGGTTGCCACATGTCAAGGAGGGTTCGAATGGATTCTCAAGGATCAGTTAGATGTCAAGGGACACCTAGACCTAATATTTATCTTTAGAAAAGGCCTCATGCAATGAGGTGGAGACATTTTATTAATGACTTCCAACAAATTCCTGAAAATTAGTAGTTTCTTGGATTTTTGTCTCTTTGATTGTTGCCACCTATCTCCAAGGATTAGAATCCAATGAAGGATATGGGATTCAAACTCACAAGGTTATTTGGATGCTATTTTATATTTAAGGAAGGATATCTCTTGAGGAAAGGGTTGGATTCATGATCCAAGAGGGGAGAGAGCTAGAGGAACATTTTATTTTCTCAATTGTAAGCCTGAGAGCCTGTTGTAATTAGCATTTATGCCATTAAATATTCATGAGAGTTTCTTATCAGACTTTGTGTTCTTTGTTATCATTTTATATTGTCATCTTGCTTGAATAATATTTACAGATTTTGAAGATCAAAAGATGCCTTTGGTTAATGAATTCATGAGCTGCAAAGGATTTGTGGTAATTGCTTGTTAATCACAGTTGATTGTTCAATCACTCTTCGATCTATATTATAGAAAGGATCTCTGTTATGTGGTTATTCTTCTCTTTGTTTACCTTCTATTCTTCTATCCATCTTTGCATAATCCTTTTGTCTAGTAGGTGACTTGATTGCCTTTGATCTGTAGGATGTTGTGACTCCATGCCCAATGGAATGTACTTGCAACAATCTGATGCCCTCCTTTTTACTCTCCTCTTGTTGATCCACCTATTCAAACTATTTTAATCCATTTACATTTCTATGTTACCAATATTACTCTCATTTGCAGTTTGGGAGTGACTCTTGGATTGATAACAATAATCATAGTGGGAGTTGATTAAATATTACTGGGGAAGGCCAATAACTTTACCTTGGTAAAATACCTTTTATAATAGATAACCCAATGCATCAGATGTGAGAACATACAAATCAAGGGCTATAGGGTAGCCATGTGTAATTGATCTACTAAGAGGAATAAGATAAGTAAGGGATCTATTAACACACACAATAACCAAAGAATTGGAAAACAAAATATTGACATAATATATGAACGTTGACCCAAATCCTAGCCACTCAAGCATGTGGAGAATGAATTTCCACTCTAACTTGTCATAGGCCTTGTAATATTCCAACTTTAGACACATTCCTTTAAAACCTTTCTCTTTGGATAGAAAAAAATCCAAACATTCAGCGATGGAAATGACTCACAAAATTCTCTTCCCGATAGTATTTCAAATACAAAAATCTTCCACCATATAAAGATAAATATAGATCTTGATGTAAACACTGGCAAATTTCAGTTTGATGATATGACATATAATTTTTTTGAGAACGATCAATTTTGAAGCCTAATTTTGTCTAATGAATATGAGCCTGAAAATCAGAAACCTAATCATGATCTCCTTGCTAACAAATATAACCATAAGGTATCATAGTTATATAATCAAACTTGTCCTAAATATGATAAATACTCTTAGGTACTTACTCTTGGTAGTCCAAAAAAAGTTTTGGACTCTTATGCCATTGGTCATCGTGATTTTGTTTATGATGAACCTTTAGGAACCTACCATTTGGATGACATTTTCTTCCCAAAAGAAAGTGATAAGATGCCTAAAGTTCCCAATGATGGATCTAATCAACTTTGTGTTTCCCCCAAAGATAGTTTGCTAAAGACTAGTTCACACTTCTCATTAGCTAATTCAATACATCTTGATACCTTTTGATACAAGAAGGATGTTAAGGAAAATGTTTTTTAGCTTAATATTGTTTTGGTGGAAGCTCTAATTTTTGCAACCCCATCATAACCCAAAAACTCACTCCCTCTAACCTAAGTTTTCCTCTAGTATTAAAATGTACTTGTAAACATCATAGAACTCATCCCACTTTGATATATAAGTGAAAAAATGTTATTTTTCCAATATTTAATCATAAACTCACTCAAAATACTAAAATTAATGATTTGGAAAATAATAGGTCTAAACTCATATGTAATCATGAAAATGGTCTTAATGTAAGGCCGCAGAAAAGTGGAATATGGTGAAAAGTGAAGTAAAAGGTTGGTAAAAGAATGGCATTTTGGCGACCCAACAAGTAAAAAAAAATATTTCATAGAAAACATATTTTATATTAAATAGTTATTAAAATATTCATGTACATCATCATTTAGTACTTTTAGCCGACCTCTTCTTCTTAGCTCTATAGTTCCTAAGCATTTCATCAATATCTATGTCTTCGTTCTTTGGGTGCTCTTCAAAATCGGATTGTGATTGTGTCCTCTCACGTAGAGCACACCTAATCGCGGGGTACTCACAGGGTAATGGAGGTCGTTGTGATGAGGCACCACCTACAAAAGAAAAAAATACAAAATTTAGATGGCCATTTTTTAAATATCGTTGAACTAGTTCAATAATATTAAAAAAAACACCTACAATGTCATTATTTACCTAGTGCATTGGTCGACTCCGTTGGAATGGTTTCCTCTGCATGCTCCTCTTCAACTATATGACCCTCAAGTACAACATTCTCTGCCATTGAGACCACAAACTTTATAAGGAAAATCATAAATGTATAAGTAAAAAAAAATAGAAGTACAAAATGTATAACTATTAAATTATTAAGTATATGATTAAAATACAACCATATTACTGTCATGTGCCAGCTCAGTCGTAGCATCATCGTGGGGATGCAACCCCATGGAATATTGGGACTGCATGGGAGAACCATCTTCTGGTTGCAAACTACTATCAACGCACTGATCTACAATACTAGTACGTTCGTTGACAATGCTGCTCCCCTAATTAAAACAAAGTTGTAGAACATTAAATTTATCAATGATATCCAACATCACTGTATTATATTAATAATACCGGTTAATGTGGATTGAATTTTATTTACCTTATCCTTCAAAGTGGTTCTTGGTAACTGCCCCAAGTTTTTTCGGTGTTCAACTACAACTTTATAGCTGTACTTTTAACCAAGCTGGAGGTCTTCCTCCATGGTTGCAATAACAAACTACCTGCATTGCATAAGAATATGTATTTTTAATCTTATTCGCTGCAATTACCTAAAAGTTTTAAGGTGATACAAATAAGATATTTAGGTACTTCTAATTCGTGATTGCAACTTCAAGTAGCCGCCCTGGCCTAGCCTGTGCTAGCCACATTTGGAAAGCCTTGATTTCGTTTCCTTTGATGTGTCAGTCAACCTATCATCAAAAGTTTCAAGTATGTTAATATATACCACAATTTTATTTACATCTAAAAAAAATTGAAGGTATTGAATTGAAATTGTAATTTTCCTTCTAGGACTAGAGGGTGTTTTTCCTTCATCTGTCAATTTATTCTCTTTTGCGTCCTCAATGAGGGCCTTACACTCCCTCTCTGGAATCATTAGAGGATGCTCTTACTTATCGTTTTGTTTCAAGTGATTCCTATATGTTTCTCACGTATATTTTAAATATTGTCCAGCTACGACGATGGCCAAGGTCTTATTAAACGTGTCTACACCAAAAAGGCTTTTGAGATTATCCATCAATTCTCTTTTGATGTTGGAATTCTGGGAAATCCACCTCTCCCGTATGGTGGGCTCAAAAATAAGCAACACCTTATTATCCAAGGACCTATAAAAATGGTTATTCCCTACACGCAAAATGATTATATGATTATTAATTTTAAAAAAATAATTTAGATGATTTATATTTGTCTACATAGAGAACATGAAACAATTAAAATTTTAAAAATTACCTGGGACTTTAACTTGATTTAATGGAAGCCCTTACTCATTGACCATAAATGTGCCCTTAAGGGTCCCTGTGCTAGTCACACACATTGCTTTAGGAAAATCAACTATATAGTTGGTCAAATCATCAGCCTCATCTCCGTCACCACCTCCAGAGCCTACCTGTGTGACCACTTCCTCGGTGTGCGTTTCGTGGCTCCCACCTAATGGTGTGGAAGGTGGAGATATGAATAGATGCATCCTATCAGCTTTACGAGGGCTTGCATCGGGACCTTGTGGTGTTTGTGCAACACCACTACTACTGACACCATGCATGTCAGTGTCAACAAGATCCAAAAATCTCTATATAAGAAATAAGACATTTTTTCGTTTAGATAATGTAAAAGTTAAAAATCAAGCTTTCATAATTGATCTTATGACAAAAAAATAAAACCACTAGAAATTATAGTTATTACCTTATATGTCTTAAGCCTTGTCATAACTTCTTTGATCCTTTCTTCGACCTCATGAGTTTGATCTAGAATATCTAATAAGTGAGCTAGTTCCTTGTTTGTTTTATTGATATTTTTTCTAATTAAAACCATAGGGTCAGGGGATTCATACAAATCCCTTTCGCTGAGTGAATCATTATCAACATCATGTCCTGCAAACTACATATTCAACAAAATAAATTATAATTTAGTTATGTAAACAAATAAAATAACTGATTGCCGCAGAAATAAAATGCACATTAAATGCAATTCAAAAATTATTGTTTGTTTACTTGTTATGAGGCCTCTTTTGTTTTACCACGATCATCCTGCCACATTATAGTAAAATTAGAACTATGATAATTATCATGAGAAATAAATTCGAATGTATGAGAAATCCTCACTCTTTATTGACATCCAAGGAGGAATATTATTGTTGATAACAAAAACAGGCACATTGAGTAAACATACATTATTATGTTTGTACCTGAAGGGCACCTCGATGTCGTATATGCTCTCATGATCATAAGAACATGATCCCCCTTTCACAAGAAAAAATTCCATGTGTCTATGGAATTTTCTTCTAATCTTCTCACCTCTAGTTGATATCCGTCTGTTAGACCTACTAGATCTCTTACTTTCCTCTATTCTACCTGAACTTCCCTCACTCAATGAAGATATTTCTGACAAATACCTATTTTCTTGTACATTATATAACACCATTAATGACAGAAACAATCAGTCAATCAATATGTAACACTAGTTCATTACTAGTATCTTGTTGGTATCACAATAAAGTCATAATGATTACCATAGTGTTACTCTTTCACAATTGTATTATGATCTATTAATGTTGGTACACTATCTAGGAATTATAGGGGCATGTTTGGAGTCAAATGACACATGAAAAAAAGTGGTGGTAATAGGACACGATGCTAGTTGGAATACCCCGGAACTAACTCCATTAGACACAGTCTCAATCCTAAGACTAAGGAGAACAAACAACACACACTAATTAATCTAGGATTCAAGCATGCAAACAAACCAACTTTGTACTGTGACTAAACCATCTTTATTTGAAATGCTTCATGTAACATATTTCATTGAATTATTGTGATCTTGGTCTCTCTTGGAAGTACTTTCATTGACAATGACAATGCTCTTTTCTCCTTTAGTCGACCAACCTACTTTAGTGAATTCCTAATGAAGATGGAAGAGGGTGATTCAATCCCAAACAACTTGTTGAAATTGAAAAGGCATCCATGGCCAGTTGTTAAGAATTGATAGAGATGTAGATAAGATAAGATAATGTTATTAATTTCCAACAAATTACCACAAAAGTAGGTCATTGGGACTAAAAGATACATCCAATGTCAATACAATGTGGGAGTATATAAGAAACTACTAGATAATGTTGAAAGCTAGAAAGCGAAAGAAAATCCACCTAAGGACTTAGCATCTAGATGTCCAAGAAGAAACCTAGTTGCCTTTTCAATAAGATGTACCAAGAAAAAATGCCTTATCTAAAGAGGATTGAACAAAAGAGGACATACAACCAATTTAAAACTAAAATCTTAGGTTATATATCAATATTGGAAATATCTTCCAAATGTGAGCTCACCCACTAATGATTATGATTGGTACCAATGTACCGAGTGTGAACCCACATGGTGTGAATAAATGTGTTCACGGTGTGAATAAATGTCTTTGCATATTTCATTGTGGGCATCAATGTTAGGAGATGTGGTCATAGTAACAATGCTTTCTAATGGACTACCAAAGCCATTTTTTGTTGGCATCTTCTCTTCCAAGGTACATCCATTCATTGTATTTGTGATGGGTTTTATTTCCATATCATTATTGTTATCACATGAAGTTTTCATGGGTCGTATGTAGTTTTTGCAGGCCGACCAAGTCCTTTGTTTGCATAGGGAAAAACCATGAGAGAAATGAAACATTTAGATCCATCCATTTCGAGCTTGAAATGACAACAGGAGGGGTCGATTTTCAATAGTGGAGATCCTATGCATAGTTCAGATCATCCGTTAGATCGAGAAAAGAATAAGTCACGACCACCCGATATCATTGGAGAGAGATCAACAGTGGGGAGGCATTGTGGGTGATATATGAACATCACCAGCAAAGAACAAGCGGGAGATAGCTAGATGCACTAGCGTGTATTTTGAAGCATTTTGAATTTCAAAGATAGTGTATTAATGTAATATCTGACAAATCTTTTGAGTTATGAACATCTTTAATGATCAGAGGCTGAGCCATCACATAAGATCGATGGAGAGATGTATTTTGTTTTAATTAGAAGGATCGTAGTACAGATTTGGAGCATTTGCTCTTATTTGTCTCACTCGATATTTATTGTAATAGATGTTAAGTAGTTGGTGACATTTAATAGCGTAGAGTAGTTGGAGGGAAAGGCTCGAAGACCACCCCTTTGTATAAAGCTTTGTATTGTTGAAAAGTAGTTGTTGTTGAAAGGATGCTGAATTGAATGTATAGATTGCCATTGTAGTCAAGAACTGAGAGATACAGGGGAACAACTGTAGGAATTCATGTAAGTTGTATTTGAATGAATATAGCAGAGAAGTATTGTCCCAAATTTTTGTTATTATCATGTCTATCTGAATGAATGAATGGTAGACCTTTGTTTGCTTTCAATTCTCTGTTATTCCTTGTTCTTGCATCTATGAATACATTTTCCAAGGATGAATGTATGAATCACTGTGAAAAGTGAATAAGTTTCAATTGTTTCTCTTCTCTGAGTGAATGCAAGGAGTGCATAATGTCCACAACGAGTGCGTGATTGAGTCTGTTTCAAATCGTGAGCTCAGAAGAGGTAGTGTGAAACTTGTATGTGCAAGGAGTGCATTGAAGTCCGCAAGGAGTGCATGACTAAGTTTCCAAACTCAAAAATCTAGAAGGAGTAGCGTGGTTTTAATCGTAGAAGACATAATTTGTTGGTGAGTAGTCGCAAGGAGTGTGAAATCATTGACAAAGAATTTGAGTGTGGAAGAAGACCCTTTGCAAGGTGTGCGCAAGTAAAAAATTCGGCTAAGTGTTGAAATAGTGTTTAAAGGAACAAGAGGAAAGTCAAAGAAGTAAAGCTCAGGAGGGAGAATGGTGGAAAATATTCGAGGAGGGAAGTCCCTAAAGCTTCCATAAAATTCAGTGGGAAAGATTCGTTTTGGAGGGAGACGAACAATTCCAGACCGTCATATTTGGGAGAGCGACACATAGGATAGACATAAGGCATTTAGACACTTTAGAGTCCAGGAATTTTGAAGGTTTTCTGAAAGCATAATCGTGAAGTCTGAAGTTTTGATTCAACCTCAGCCATTGATCATGAGGAGAAAACGTGGTGATAGATCAAGGAATTCATAAATCAGGAGTCCAAAGGTTCATGGATGAGAGTGCCAGAGTTTCACGAAGTTGCGAAACTTGAACCATAGTGGGGCTGATGGATCTTAGGAGACGCGTGGTTGAAGTTCAGATATTTTTTTTTGGGAAAAGTCAAAGGAGGATTTCGGGATATCCCCGAAGCACGAATCGTGGAGATAAAGGCCCATGGTCATATCCATGGTCATTGAAGGAAAGTACCTAGGTGTGTGGGTAGAGTGGTTTAGGGTGCCCACAGGGACCCAAGGAGTCGCTCTGACTTAGTGTTTCAAATGATCCAAGATCGGGAGGTCGAGTAGCCCTTTGGAGGGAAGGGGGTTTACTCCAAGAGTGGTATCAGAGAGAGTACATAATTGACTTATGTAGGAAGAGAGGTAATTTGATATCGACAAGAGGTATCAGAAGCATCAATACAATGCCGCCTAGAAGACGTGCTGAGCCACCTGTAGAAAATAGAGCTATGGAAAGAGATATGAGAGAACTACATGCGAGGATGGATGACATGGAAACAACAGAAAGGAGAGCACCTGATGCTGGAGACATCAACGAGGCAGGAAATGAAGAAATACAAGTTGAGGAAGCTGTAGCTGAGGATGTTGCAGAAGAACGCTTGTTGAGAGCAGTTGTCAAATTGGAATCCAGAGAGAATATCGACATCCCAATGTATGAAGGTAACTTAGACACAGAAGAATTGATTGATTAGATACGAGAAATGGACAAGTATTTCGACTATGAGGATGTCGAGGAGGAGAAAAATGTGAGACATGTTGTCACTAGGTTGAAAGGACATGCAACACTATGGTGGGATGAATTGCAGACTGATAGGAGGAGTACATGAAAACATAATATTAAGAGTTGGGATCGAATGGTAGCCAAGCTAAAGGAGAAATCCATGCCCAAGGATTACCAGATAAATATGTTCAGGAGGATGCAGAACCTAAGACAGAAAGGGATTCCTTTGAAAGAGTACATAGAGGAGTTATACAGATTGAACATCAGGGATCGACAGAGAGAGAGAGAGACGAGGAGAAAGTTGCTAGATATATCAATGGCCTGAGATATGATATCCATGATGAAATCAACATGGAGCCAATCATAATAGTAGAGGATGCGTATCAAATTTCCCTGAAAGAAGAAGAGAAGTTGGCCAGGAAGTAGAGTCAACAAAACAGAGGTCGAAGCTTGAACATAGCCAAATGAGTTTCCCAGGAGAAAGAATAGAAACCAAAAGATGAGGCGGAGAATACACATAGTCACTCAGAGAGAGGAGGAAGGTGTAGAGGAAGACATAGGGGTGGTAGAAACTCTTTTCCCATAGGAAGAGGAAGAGACAGAGGAGGAGAAGTAAGATGTTACGCCTGTGGAAAATCATGGCATATGTCATGGGATTGTCCCGAGAGAAATAAAGGAGGAGGTGAAGCTCACATTTTGGAATCACAGAAGCGATATGTTGAGGCAGAAGGTGTAGAGGATGGGAAATCCTTGACGATTAAGAAGGTTATTTTGAAGAAAAAGCCAAAGACAAAAAAGACAACACAAAGGAACAATTTGTTCAGGACAACTTGAAAAATGAAGGACAGAGTTTGCAAGGTGATAATTGACAGTGGAAGAAATGACAAATTAGTATCCACATAAATGGTGGAGACGCCAGAGCTGGAGATGATTGTACACCCAACACCGTACAAAGTCTCATGGTTGTAGAAATGTCATCGGGTAACAATCACTAAACAATGCCTGGTTGAGTTTAAAATAGGTGGATATAAGGATAAAATCCTGTGTGATGTGATTCCCATGGATGTATGTCATGTTTTGTTGGGGAGACCATGGCAATATGACATGAATGTTATTCATGATGGGAGAAGAAACACCTATACTTTGGAGAAGAATGGTAGGACACATATGCTGCTGCCAATTGAAGAAAATAAGGTGAAGGATGAAGCTAGCACGAGCATACTTCTCATGAGTGGGAAGGAACTCCTGAATGAAGTAAAGAAAGAACAAGAGATGTAGTTTTCTGTAGTGAGGAAGCCAAGGGTTATCCTTACCAGTACTTCGATGGAATATTTCCCTGAGGAAGTTCAGGAACTGCTAGAGAACTTTGTTGATATAGTATTGGATGAGTTGTTGAACTCATTTCCACCTATCAGAAGTAGCAATCATCATATAGACTTGATACTAGGAGAAAGCCTTCCGTATAAAGAAGCATACATGTTGACACCTCAAGCGAACGAGGAGGTGAAGAGACAAGTTCAGGACCTGTTAGATAAAGGATTGGTCAGAGAAAGGTTGAGTCCATGTGCAGTGTCAACTGTGTTAATTTCTAAGAAGGATGGAGGATGGAGAATGTGTATAGACTCAAGGGACATAAATAACATCACAATTAGATACAAATTCCCATTGCCAAGGATGGATTATTTGATGGATTTCCTAAGTGGAGCTAACTATTTTTCAAAGATAGATTTGAAAAGTGGATATCACCAGATAAGAATGAGGGAGTGTGATGAGTGGAAAACAACATTCAAGACAAATGAGGGGTTGCATGAATGGCTTGCTATGTTGTTTGGCTTAATGAACACCCTGAGTACTTTTATGAGGGTAATGAATGAAGTGTTGAAAGACTTCATTGGCAAGTTTGGGATTGTATATCTGGATGATATATTGGTATTTAGCAAGACTAAGGAGGAGCATTTGAGACATTTGACATTGGTGATGAGGAGGTTGCAATAAGAGAAGTTGTTGATTAATCTGAAAAATTCCTCTTTCATGAAGACATAACTCATATATTTGGGTTTTGTGATTTCTTCAAACGAGTTGAAGATGGATCCCAAAAAAGTGAAAGAGAATGGTCATCACCGAAGAATATCTTTGAGGCAAGAATCTTCCATGGATTAGCAAGTTTTTATTGGAAGTTCATAAGAAATTTTAGCGAGAGTAGTGCTCAAATGATGGACACAGTGAAGAAAAGACACAAATATTTCAAATGGACAGAAGAGGCTGAAAAGAGATTCAACATATTGAAGGAGAAGATAACGAAACAACCGATTCTAGTATTTTTAGATTTTAGAAAGACATTTCAAGTGAGATGTGATGCGAGTGGAGTTACAATTGGAGTGGTATTTAGTCAAGACAACAAACCTATTGCATATTTTAGCGAGAAGCTGAATGAAGCTAAGAAGAAGTACTCCACATATGAAAAAGAGTTCTATGCTATAATTCAAGCCTTGAAGAACTGGAGGCATTATCTTGTACCAAAAAAGTTTGCTTTGTACAACGACAATCAAACTCTACAATTCATAACCAGACATGAGAAATTAAACCAAAGACATGCTAAGTGGATAAAGTTTATGAAAAATTTCACTTTTTTCATTAAACACATTTATGATAATTCTAACAAGGTTGTTGATGCATTGAGCAAGAGAATTTTGATTCTGCAAGAATTTCAAGTTGGAACCTTAGGTTTTGATCACCTTAAGGACCACAGTGATCCAAATTTTGGAGAAGCATATGAAGCATGTGTGAATCCTGTACTCAGAGACCGAAGCTAGTGGGCCAAATATCTGATTTAGGATGGGTTGTTGTTCAAAGGGTGCCAATTTTGCATACCAAGGTGCTCGATGAGGGAGAATTTTCTGAAGGAAAAGTATAGCCGAGATCTAGCCATAAATTTTGGCCATGAAAAAACATTTTCCCAATTAAATGGTTCATACTATTGTCCAGGTATGAGAGCAGAGGTGAAGAGGTTTGTGAACAAATGCGAGATTTTCCAGTATGCCAAGGGAAAGAAGCAGAACACTAGGTTGTATCAGCCATTGCCTATTCTAGAGAGGCCTTGGGATGTAATAAGCATGGATTTTGTGTTGGGATTGTCGAGGACACAAAGAGGAAGTGATTCCATATTTGTGGTCATGGATAGATTTTTGAAGATGGCACACTTTATCCCATGCTAGAAGACCAGTGATGCAATGCATGTTGCAAATTTGTTTTTCCGAGAGGTTGTAAGACTCCATGGATTTCCCAGGAGTATAGTTTCAGATAGGGATATAGAGGATGTTGTGGAAAAACTTGGGGACAGAGCTATCTTTTAGTTCTGCATATCATCCACAGATGGATGGACAAACCAAAGTGGTGAATAGAAGCTTAGGAGATTTTTTGAGGAGTTTGGTCACTGAACACCATATTCAGTGGGATCAGATTCTAGCACAAGCAGAATTTGCATACAATGACTCAATGAACAGAAGCACTAGGAAAATCCCATTTCAAATTGTGTATGGAATTAATCTGAGAGGATTGATGAAGTTGAGAGATTTGAAGCAAAGAAAGTTTAGGAGTGCAGGAGCCAAAGACTTTACTGCAGAAATGCAGGAACTTCATAATCAGATCAAGGAGCAGTTGAAGAAGAGCAACAATGAATACAAGTGAAGAGTTGATAAACACAGGAGAAATCTTGAATTTTAAGTTTGAGATCAAGTTCTAGCACATCTAAGGAAGGAAAGGTTCCCAAGGGGAACATATAATAAGTTGAAATTGAAAAAGATAGGGCCGTGTAAAATGCTGAGAAGATTTGGGGAGAATGCCTATGAAATAGAGCTGCCATAAGATGTGGGTATATCACCCATATTCAACATTGCAGACCTGTATCCGCACAAGGAGGATGGAGCCAAAAGATCCGAAGATCAAGGAGAGATCTAATGGAGAAGAAGATGCCTCTAGCAGAAAACCTGCAGATGGAGAAGATCATAGATCAACGAGTTGGTCAAAAGACCCGAAGGAAGAAGTATTTTGAGTATTTGGTAAAGTGGAAAGGATGACCCATAGAAGATGCCAATTGGGTTGGTGAAGCAGACATTCAAAAGCATGGAAAATAGGTGGAGGAGCTCATGGATAGGAGTCCATGAATTTTTCAGCTAGAGGAGTATAATGCAAGAGCATCTCTAGCAAAGCACAAGCGGGAGACAGCTGGATGCACTAGCATGTATTTTGAAGCATTTTGAATTTCAAAGATAGTGTATTAATGTAATATCTGACAAAGATTTTTGAGTTATGAACATATTTAATGATCAGAGGTTGATCCATCACATAATATCGATGGGGAGATGTATTTTTTTTTAATGAGAAGGATTGTAGTACATATTTGGAGTGTCCTCTCTCATCTGTCTGACTTGATATTCTTTGTAGTAGATGTTATGTAGTTGGTAACATTTAATAGCATAGAGTAGTTGGAGGGAAAGGCTCGAAGACGACCCCTTTGTATAAATCTTTGTATTGTTGACAAGTAGTTGTTGTTGAAAGGTTGCTGAATCGAATGTATAGATTGCCATTGTAGTTAAGAACTGAGAGATACAGGGGAACCACTGTAGGAATGTATGTAAGTTTTAGTTGAATGAATACAGATCAAGAGAACTATTGTCCCAAATGTGTGTTATTATCGTGTCTATCTAAATGAATGAATGGTAGACCTTTGTTTGCTTTCAATTCTATGTTATTCCTTTTTCTTGTATCTATGAATACATTTGCCAAGGATGAATGTATTAATCACTGTGAAAAGTGATCAACTTTCAATTGTTTCTCTTCTCTGAGTGAATGAAAGGAGTGCATAATTTCTGCAAGGAGTGTGTGACTGAGTCTGTTTCTACTCGTGAGCTCAGAAGAGGTACCATTAAACTTATATGTGAAAGGAGTACATTGACATCCTTAAGGAGTGCGTGACTGAGTTTCCAAACTCAAAAATCTAGAAGGAGTAGTGTGGTTTCAATCGTAGAAGATAGATGCTACTGGTGAGCAATCACAAGGAGTGCAAAATCATCCACAGAGAAGTTGAGTGTGGAAGAGGAATCATTGAAAGGTGTGTGCAGGTCGAAAATTCGACTAAGTGTCGAAATAGTGTTCATAGGAACAAGAGGAAAGTCGAAGAAGTAAAGCTCAGGAGGGAGAATGGTGGAAACTCTTTGAGGAGGGAAGTCCCTGAAGTTTCCATAAAAGTTAGTGGACAAGATTCGTTTCTGAGGGAGACGAACGATTCCAGACCGTCAGATCTGGGAGAGAAACACAAACGATAGAAATAAGGCGTTTAGACACATCAGAGTCCGATAAATTTGAAGGTTTGTCGAAAGAAAAATCGCGAAGTCTAAAGTTTTGATTCAAACTCAACCATTGGTTGCGAGGAGAACACATGGCAACGAATCAAGGAATTTAGAAATTGAGAGTCTGAAGGTTCATGGATGTGAGTGGAAGAGTTTCGCGAAGTCGGGAAACCCGAACCATAGTCGTATTGATGGATCTTAGGAGATGCATGGTAGAAGTTTGGAGAAAAACACTTTGGGAAAAGTCAAAGGAAGAGTTCGGGATAACCCTGAAGCCCGAATCGTGGAGAGAAATGCCCACGATCATAGTCGTGGTCATTGAAGGAAAGTACATGTGTGTGTGAGTATAGTGGTTTCGAGTGCCTGCAGGGACCCAAGTAGTCGCTCCGACTTAGTGTTTGAACGATCCAAGACCAAGAGGTCGAGCAACCCTTTGGAGGGAAGGGGGTTTGCACCAGTGGGGATCGAGAAGCAAATTAAAGTTTCTACAAATTGTGAGCCAGAAATCGCTCAGGATCGTTGATATTCAAGCAAGGGACACATGGTAGGCGATCTCATACTCTGGGAGGAAGCAAGCAGAAGTTGAGTGAGTAAAGGACTCCCAAAATCCCAAAGCTCAGAGTTCATCTAGATCGTCCATTAATAAGGACACGTTACGCCAGATCTCTCAATCTGGAAATACCAAGCTTCGGAGGATTGTATGTGCTATGCATTGAAAAGGCCTGAAGCCCAAACTTCCGAAGTGAATCTCGGTCATCCAAAACAAGAGGACACGTGGTGCCAGATCTCTCACTCTAGAAATACGATGCTCCGGAGGATTGTAAGAGATATGCATTGAAAAGTCTCGAATCCTGAACTCCCAAACTGAATCTCAGCCGTCCAAAAAAAGATGACACGCAGTGCCAGATATCTCATTCTGGAAATACGATGCTCTGGAGGATTGCGCGAGAAAACATAAGAAAAATCCTGAAGCCCAAACTCTTGAAGTGAATCTCGACCGTCCAAAAAAAGAAGACACACGGCGTGAGATCTCTCACTCCAAAAATACAATGCTTCAGAGGATTGTAAGAGATATTCATTGAAAAGGCCCGAAGACCAAACTCTCGAAGTGAATCTTGACTGTCCAAAACAAGAGGACACATGATGCTAGATCTCTCACTCCGAAAATACGACAATCCAGAGGATTGCGCAAGCAAACAGAAGAAAAATCTTGAAGCCTGAACTCCCGAAGTGAATCTCAGTCATCAATCTCAAATCAACAAGAGTTGTTTATCTTTGCGGTCGTATCACTAGAAGGTCCAAAGTCCTGAATTTAACGAGAGGCTGCCATGTTAACTGGGAGGAAGTGACTTCAGGATATTTCCATCCAAATATCTCGAAGCTCGAAGTGCCAAAGACACATGGTTCTCATCCATTACTAGCCGTGACATTATATAGCATCAGACCACCTCATCATATTTGAGAGATCATCCTCCATGAGGTATTCCTTCTCAGCATTCAAAGTTCCCAAGTGCCAAAATTGACTCCATCTCTAAGAATGCTCTAAAGGGGTCCTAGAGTTGGCAGATGGATAAATTTTAGTGGGCGCGCTAAAATAATAGGGTTTCCCATATCGCATATTTGTAGCAGATCGACGGCCACACTTCATTGTGGGGATGAAACATGCTCGAACGATAAAATTATAGAGTGGTCCTACAATCGAAACCATGGTATGGAGAAAGGGCTATGTGGAAAAAGGTGGTGAATTGCAGGCTCAAAATTGGTGTGGATCCAAACTGCCTTTGATGACCTCGCAATCATGTGCTTATTCAACGTCAAATCCGAGAGCAACACGTAGCAACCCCCTAGGCATTGAGCCTTGTCCCGATCCTGAGGAGAAATCGGTTAATGAAAGAAAGAACTGGTAATTGAAACCTTGAATCACTCCATAAATAGAAAGCATGGAGGGTTTGGTCGTGGAGACATAATGCTGCCAGTTCAAGGTACCACGAGGGGCCATTTTCCTACAGGTCCATGATGATCTGGTTTTTCTTCTGACATAACAAACAATACCAATGAAGGACCTTTCGGGAAGGTACAAAAGAAGTGCAAATTGGATACACGCAAGCATAGACAGTGGGGAGACACAGATGGAAAATCCTTGGACATGATGGCCAACTCGCACTCCTAGCAGTTGTCCACTATTTTGGGTATAAATACATCAGTTGAAGAATAAGTTATGGTCAATGGTTGAGCAGAGCTCCCTATTTTGTAATAGTTTGATAACAAAGTTGTTCTCTGGTTATGTTTGAGACCTAAGCCTTTCTCATTAATAGAAGTCAGTTTATTTCATCATCTTGTCTCCTCTTGTGATGAAACACTCATGCATGGATGATCTAGATGAGATGTTGTAGTTGTATTGTATTGGAGGTTTGATTATAATGTTGCTATGATCTGCTTCAGTATTTTCTTTCACTGTCATGTTTCCTCTTATGCTGAAATGCTCTTGCATGGATGATCCAAATGAGATGTTGTAGTTGTATTGTAATGGAGGTTTGATTATAATGCTACTATGATATATTTCAATATCTTAAAATTAATTTCAAGAGTGCTCTTGTTCTTGAGTTTCTCTTCACCAAGTTGCTTGAAGTTCGGATGCTCATGGTAGACTTGTCCACTTTCCTCACTAAGTCTTCCTCCTTCTCACCTTTAGCCTTAAACCAATGACTAGAGTTAAGGAGAACCTCATTTTCTTATGCATTGCTAGCCTAGTTTTATGTGTTAAAATATTCTTATGCTAAGCTTTGTCCATTTGACCTCCAATTAGAAACCTTCCTCCGCAAACCATTTTGATGGGTACTAGGCTTGTCCTCCTGCAATCTAAGGGTGACTCTCATAGCTAAAAATCATGGTTCCATTCTCAGGGAACGAATTGAAGACATTTCCTTGGGATTGAATGACAAAGAAATCCTGATTCTGAAGGTGCATAAAAAATCAGTACCTTGAAGATTGCAGCTTGCACCTGGCAATTCCACTGTTTCAGTTGTGGTTCCCAAAGGCAGACACACGAGGTATACTCCACATATACCCATGGAAACACCTAAATCTGACCCAGAGAAGATTATCAAGAAAGGAAAGACCTCTCAAGAAGGACTTTCAACTGTTGTACCAGGTGATTCTGGTAATTTCTCCTTTTCTACCATCTACTGGAGTGTCCAGAAATTTGAATTTTGAAAGATTCCTTGTTGAATTATCCCCTTTTAGTCCTCATTTGGAAGAAGAAAGTTTTGAAACCCCTGTTTCCACTGATATTGTAAAGTGGTTTAGACCCAGGAGCCTAGAAGATTGTCCCACTAAAATAAATCCTACATAAACCTCTTCCAAGATTACTTATGCCAACGCTTTTGACCCTGAGTTTTGCCTCCTGTTGAGAGAAAGAAGAGCTACCTCTTTAGCTCATATGTAAGATGCAACCCTTGAAGTAGAGTTTAATATATTGGTTGTTGATAAACTTAGGAGTAAATATGATAAAGACAGAAGAAAAGGTAGGGATGAAGCTTCAACCTTTGATTCCTCTGCTGCCCACCCTCAGGTGGATGAATTGACAAAACTGGTAAAATCACTTTCTGTAGAAATGGAGAAATTGAAATTTGAAGGAAAGAAAACCTATAGGAACCCCCAGAATGATGATAATAGGGGTAATTGCAGAAGATCCAATAATACCCCTTAGATCATCCAAAGAGATCAAAGAAATAGGGATAGGGATGATAAAAAAATCCAATCTCCTCTCCAAAATAACCAGGTTACTGATGAAGAAGGAGAGGAAGAAGATGTTGATCCTGAAATCCATTGTCTTGGTGACACCTCTTTGTGTCCTCATTTAACCCAATCTGCATATGAAGAGTCTCTCATGGATATCCAACTAAATGAGCTTAGCAAAGGGGAAAAGACCAGTGGCAATCCAAATATATAAAACCTAAGGTTAAAGAAGAAAGAGGGGAAGCCTAAAATTTCTAATCATCCTACTAGAAAATAGAATCCCGCTAAATGTGTGGCATCTAGTAGCAAAGAAAAATAGGAACAAAACCCCTAGGTAGTGGTTAATATCCCTACCCCAGAAGTTAAGGAGATTCTGAAGCCTCCCTCCTCTTTTAGCTTTGAGAATTCAAAAGATTAAAATCCCTGTACCTTTTTTGGATCTAGTTAAGAATGAGGATTTCAAAAGGTACCTTTCCAAAATGCTACAACCTGAACCTTCATCTTATCCCACAGATTCAATCAACCTCCAAGATGAAAAACCAACCGTCATACTAGGACCTTTTGTAGAGGATAGGGATGAATCTTACCCTCCTTTCTATACATCAATGAACATTCATGATAAAGTGTTGCACAACTGTTTGATGGATTCAGGGGCATCTCATAATCTCGTGCCTAATACTGTCATGAATGAGCTTGGGTTGGAGGTTACAAAAAAATACCATGACCTATACTCATTTGATTCCAGGAAAGTAAAGTGTCTTGGGGTTATTAAAGACCCAATTGTCTCCTTGTTCCAATTGCCAATAAAAAGTGTGGTCATGGATATTGTGGTGGCTGATGGGCCCCCTAAGTTTGGAATTCTCTTGTCTAGATATTGGATCCAAATACTAGGGGGAACTTTGCAGATGGATCTTTCATATGCCACCATTCCTGTGTTTGGGGGGGAACATAGAAGGATTTATAGGGAAGAACAACTTGCTTACATTATCAATGATGAAGCAAATCCTACCAACCACCTCATTTTTGAAGTTGATATTGATTTAGGAACCAGTATGTTACAGCTCACTGATGCTCCTAAAAAACCTATTGAAATCAGAAAGAAACCTATTACCTCTTGTGAAAATCCTCCTTCCAATACCTTTGTTTGGAATATGTTTTTTGATGGAGCCTCTTCTAGGGAGAGTGTTGGTGCTGGGGTAGTTTTTATTTCCCCTACCAAAGAGACCATATATTTGTTTTACAAGCTGGAATTTGAAATGACAAACAATGTGGAATAATATGAGGCTCTTGTTTTAGGTTTGAGGGATGCTAAAGACATGAATATTGAAGATCTAGCGGTGTTTAGAGATGCTGAGTTGATTGTTCATCAAGTCAAAAATCGGTATCAAACTAAACACCCCAGGTTAAGGACCTACATAAATGAAGTTTGGGATCTTGTCGATAGTTTTTTCTTAGCTTTTAATATATCATTTGTTCCAAGAGAGGAGAACACTATGGTAGATTCCTTAGCTGTCTCAACAAGTAATTTCAGGGTTCCTTTGCCCCCCAAACTCAAGTATGATGTGGAAGTAAGTATAGACCTTCGATTCCTGACAATGTCAAACATTGGAAGGTTTTTGAGGATGATGTTGAGATAAAAATA
This sequence comes from Picea sitchensis, assembly GCA_010110895.2. NCBI lineage: Eukaryota > Viridiplantae > Streptophyta > Pinopsida > Pinales > Pinaceae > Picea > Picea sitchensis. The sequence continues at coordinate 124,324 of SNQJ01S0012451.1, forward strand.
TTTCTTGATATTGTGGGTGAATTTTCCGCTTTACATATTGATCAGGATCAAGATACTGAAGAAAGCCCTCACGTTGATATTTTTATGAATAAAATTGTTGACCATCATATTGTTTAGTTACCCAGTAACCATATTCCAAAATGACTTGTCCCCTTGGAGAGATTGTTTGACATAAATCATGTGGTTTTAAATATTAAAGGTTCAACTGGAAATGATGATGTGACTTAATGCAATTTAGGAACAAAGGAAGACCCAAGGCATGGTAAATTTTCTAGAATATTTTCAAAGGAACAAAGGGATGAGTATGTAAAGCTTTTGAAAGAGTTTTATGATGTGTTTTCCTGGAAATATGAGGATTTGAGAACATATGACACCAATATCATTGAACATAAGATCCCTTTGAAAGAGGAGACCAAGCCTTTTAGACAGAAACTCAGACAAATAAATCCCATTCTATTGCATATTATGGAAAAAGAAGTGAAAAAACTGTTGGATACCTAGATCATCATTCCTTTGAGATATTCAGAATGGGTGTCTAACTTGGTGCCTGTGAGGAATAAAAATGGGGAAATCAGGTTGTTCTTTGATTTCTGGAATTTGAACAAAAGCTCCAAAAAAGATAACTACCCCTTGCCAAATATGAAGCACATTTTGCAAAGAGTGATTGGTTCATCTAGGATGTCTATGATTGATGGCTTCTCTAGATACAATAAAATATATGTCCTGCCTGAAGATAGAGAGAAGACAACCTTCACTACTCCTTGGGGAACATTCATGTATGCTAAAATGCCCTTTGAATTGATGAATGCAAGAGAAACCTTCCAACGAGCCATGGACATTGCCTTTATTGGGAAGAAAGACAAATTTGTATTCATCTATCTTGATGACATTATAGTGTTCTCAAAATTTGACAAAGATCATTGTCATCATTTGAAGAGGGTCTTCCTCAAATGTAGAAGGTTTGGTCTCTTTCTCAATCCTAAGAAATCTTTGTTTTCTATGAAGGAAGGTAAATTATTGGGGCACATTGTGTCAGCAAAAGGGGTAAGAATTTATCCAAGTAGAGTAGAGGCCATCCATACCTTATCTTGTCCTATATATAAGAAAGAGGTTCAATATTTCTTGGGTAAAATCAATTTTCTAAGAAGCTTCATCTCTAACTTTGCTGAATTAGTGAAGTACATTACAACCATGCTCAAAAAGGGAAATGAGGTGAAATGGACTTATGAGGCTTAAGAATATTTTGATCAGATCAAAAAGGATTTGACTGAAGCACCTATGCTCATCATCCCTGACTATTCTAAGGAATTTATGATATTTTCCTTTGCCTCATTTGACACATTGGATGTTGTTTTGCTGCAGAAAAATACAAAGGGCTTAGAGCAACCTATTTCCTTTTTCAGTAGAGCATTGAGGGATGCAGAAATGAGATATGATATCCTGGAAAAACATGCTTATTCTTTGGTCAAATCCATCAAAGATTTCAAAGTATATGTTCTACATTCAAATATTGTTTCATATGTCCCTTTAGGCTCAGTGAAAGAAATATTGATCCAGTCTGACATAGATGGGAAGAGAAGCAAATGGATTGCTAAAATTCTATAATTTGACCTTGAAATGAAGCTCACTAAATTGGTGAAAGGCCAAGGTTTATCCCTGTTGCTATCTTAATCAAATTGCAAAGCCTTGGGGGTCAATTTTATGAACATAAACTTAGAAAATCAACAAGTTGAGATTGTTGATAAAATCTCTCATGTTAGCGCCAACTTGGAAGAATGCACTTGGTATAAAAACATCATACATTTTCTTCAGAAGTTGTGGTCTCCTGATGTCTTGGACACGAAAAAAGTGAGAGATTTGAAACTCAAAGAAATCAAATATTGTCTCATTTATCAGGTTTTGTATTGGAAAGATCCTCTAGGAGTTCTTTTTAGATGTCTGGATCCACAGAAGGCCAAAAGGGCCATAACTGATTTTCATGAAAGCTTATGTTGGGGCCATCATTTTTGGAGGACCACAGTTTATAAGATCCTCATAGATGGGTATTTCTGGCCGAACATTTTTACTAATGTTTGTGCAAATATTAGATCTTGTGTCAAATGCGAAAATGTTTCTGGAAAGAAGCAACTCAAATATTTTCCTTTGAAGCCTGTGGTAGTTTCTAGACCTTTTCAACAGTGGGGTCTTGACTTCATTGGAGAAATCCACCCATCTTCAAGTGGTCAACACATGTGGATTTTGACTGCCACTGATTATTTCACCAAGTGGTTAGAATCCATTCCTACGAGGAGTGCCTCCCACAAGGTAATCATTAGCTTACTTGAATATATCATGTCCAGATTTGGTTGTCCAAGCAGGATTGTTACTGACAATGCTGCCTCCTTCAAAGATGAACCATTGATCAAGTTTTGAGAATAGTATGGGATTACATTAATCCACTCTACTCCTTACTACCCCCAAGGAAATGGTTTGACAGATTCCTCTAACAAGAGCCTCATAAATATCAACAAAAAATTGTTAGAAGAAAACAATAAAACATGGGACTCAAAGTTGAAATTTGCATTATGGGCTGACATGATTACAACAAAGAGGTCACTTGGTGTTTCCCCTTTTCAACTTGTGTATGGGGTTGAGGCTATATTTCCTACTCAGCTTTCCTTTCCTGTGGAAAAATTCCTCTAGGACTACCAAGGAGAACTTGATGATATGGTTAGGAGGATACAAAAATTGGTATAAGTACAACAAACTAGGGAGCAACTACTTGGAAAAACACAGGACCATCAGCAGAAGGTCAAACAAGCTATTGAAAAAAAGGTAAGCAAAGAATGTTTCCAGCTGGGAGATCTAGTGCTCAAGTGGGATGCACCCAAGAAAGACAAAGACAAACATGGTAATTTCGAAGCCTTGTGGATTGGTCCGTTCAAGATTTCTGAGGTATTTTCAAATAACACTTATAAATTGCAGAACTTGGAAAATTATGAAGTTTTTGGTGGCCCTGTCAGTGGGTGCTTTTTGAAAAAATATTTTGATTTAGCCATGATTGGCTTTCCATTAATTGTAAATATCACTTTTTATTTTTATTTTTATTTAAATAAGTGACCCCACAGCCCTAGGATAAGACACTGAAGTTGCTTGTTCTTGACAACTCACAGGGAGCATGCCATCCCCTGTGGACCCAATGTTATCACATGAAGTTGTCATGGGTCGCATGTAGTTTTTGCAGGCTGACCAAGTCCTTTGTTTGCATAAGGAAACAACATGAGTGAAATGCATAGTTTAGAGTTGTCCATTTCTATCTTTAAATACAAGCAGGCATGCTCTATTTTCAACAACGAAGATCCCATGTACAATTCATATCATTCGTTAGATCGAGCAAAGAATAAGTCACGACCGCCTGATCTCATTGGAGAGAGATCAACGGTGGGGAGGCATTGCAGGGATCGGGAAGAATATTAAAGTTTCTACAAATAGTGAGCCCGAAATCGCTCAGGAACGTTGATCTTCAAGCAAGGGACACATGGAAAGCGATCTCGTACTCTGAGAGGAAGCAAGTAGAATCTGAGTGAGTAAAGGACTCCTGAAAGCACAAAGCCTGAAGTTCATCTGGACCGTCCATCAACAAGGACATGTGGCACTAGATCTCTCACTCTGGAAATATGGCGCTCCAGAGGATTGAAAGAGCTATGCATTGAAAAGGCATGAAACCTGAACTCTCGAAGTGAATCTAGGCTTTGCAAAATAAGAGGACATGCGGTGCCAAATCTCTCACTCCATAAATACGACGCTCTCGAGGATTGTAAGATCTATGCATTGAAAATTCCCGAAGCCCAAACTATCGAAGTGAATCTTGGTCATCCAAAACAAGAGGACACGTGGCGCTAGATATCTCACTCCAGAAATATGATGCTCCGGAGGATTGCATGAGCAAACAAAAGGAAACTTCTGAAGCCCAAACTCCTTAAGTGAATCTCGGCCGTCCAAAACAAGAGGACATGTGATGCCAGATCTCTCACTCCAGAAATATGACACTCTGGAGGATTATAAGAGATATGCATTGAAAAGGCCTAAATCTCGAACTCTCGAAGTGAATCTCAGTCGTCCAAAACAAGAGGACACGCAATGCTAGATCTCTCACTCCGGAAATACGACGCTCTAGAGGATTGGGTGAGAAAACAAAATAAAAATCCTGAAGCCTGAACTCCTGAAGTGAATCTTGGTTGTCGATCTCAAATCAACAAGAGACGTTGATCTTTACAATTGTATTACCAGAAGGCTCGAAGTCCTGAAGTTAATGAGAGGCTCCCACGTTAACCGGGAGGAAGTGACTTCGGGATATTTCCCTTCAAACATATCAAAGCCTAAAGTGCCGAAGTGATGAAGACACATGACGCTCATCCATCACTAGCCATGACATTATATAGCATCCGACCACCTTGTCAGATTCAGGAGATCATCCTCCGGGAGGTATTCCTGCTCAGCATTCAAAGATCCCAAGTGCCAAAATTGGATCCATCTCTAAGCATGGTCTAAAGGGGTCCTATATTTGGCAGACATATAATATTTAGCGGGTGTGATAAAATAACAGGGTTTCCTAGATCGCGGATTTGCAACAGATCGATAACCACACTTCATTGCGGGGATAGAACATGCTCAAATGATAAAATTCTAGAGCAGTCCCACAATCGAAAATGTGGTATGGCGAAAGGGTTATGTGGAAAAAGGTGGTGAATTGTGGTCTCAAAAGCGGTGTAGATCCAAACCGCCTTTGAAGGCCTCGAAATCACATGACTATTCAACGTCAAATTCAAGAGCAACACATAGCATCCCCCTAGGCGTTGATTCTCATCCCAATCCCGAGGAGAAATAATTTAATGAAAGAAATAAATGGTATTTGAAACCTCGACTCACTCCATAAATAGAAAGCATCGAGGGTCTGTTCATGGAGACAGAAGACTGTCAGCCCGAGGTACCACAAGGGGCAGTTTTCCTGCAGGCCCATGATGATTTGGGTTTTCTTCTGATAGAATGAACAAGACAACTTAAGGACCTTCCGGAAAGGGAGAAAAGACGTGCAAATTGGATACATGCAAGCACAGACAGTGGGGAGACACAGATGGAAAATCCTTGGACATTATGGCCAACTTGCTCTCTTAGCGGTTTTTCACTGTTTTGGGTATAAATACATCAGTTGAAGAATATGTTATGGTCAATGGTTGAGCCGAGCTCCCTATTTTCTAATAGTTTGATAACATAGTTGTTCTCTGGTTATGTATAAGACTTGAGACTTTCTCATTAATATAAGTCAGTTTCTTTCATCATCTTGTTTCCTCTTGTGTTGAAACACTCATGTATGGATGATCCATAAGAGATGTTGTAGTTGTATTGTAATGAAGGTTTGATTATAATGCTGCTATGATCTGTTTTAGTATTTTCTTTCACTGTCATGTTTCCTCTTATGATGAAATTCTCGTGCATGGATGATCCAGACGAGATGTTGTAGTTGTATTGTAATGGAGGTATGATTATAATGTTGTTGTGATATATTGCAATATCTTAAACTTAAGTTCAAGAGTGCTCTTATGCCCGAGTTTCTCTTCACCAAGCTTCTTGAAGGTCGGATGCTCATGGCAGACTTGTCCACTTTCCTCACTAAGTCTTCCTCCTTCTCACCTTTATTCTTAAACCACTGACTAAAGTTAAAGAGAACCTCATTTTCTTATGCATTGCTAGCCCAGTTTTCTATGTTAAAACATTCTTATGCTAAGCTTTGTCCATTTGACCTCCAATCATAAACCTTCCTCCGCAAACCATTTTGATGGGTACTGGGCTAGTCCTCCTACAATATGAAGGTGAATCTCAGTGATAACAACTATGATAAAGAAGTGTATTTTCTTTATTGTATCTGACTATAGTTACAATTGGTGAAGGCAATGAGTAAAATAAATGAATTGGAGTTTTTCATACTTGTTGAATGATTTCCTAAGCTCACTAATTGTACATCCAGAAAGGTTTAAAATTGAAAGGAATCAACCCGTAAACCTCTCTAGTTGTATATAAATGAAAATTGGTTTGTGAGGATGTGGACGAGATGATGTATGTGCAATAGGAAATAACTTTGGATAACGAAGTTTTCTAGCTTCTTTGAAATGTTCCCAAACCATAGTCTTTGGTTATTCCATGTATATTTCCTTCACTTTGGCTTGGGGTTGAAGAGGTCTCAATGACCTATTAATTCATCCACATATTTCCTGGAGGGGTCTCTTATGTACTCTTTAATATAGGAAAGGTCAAGAATTCGATTATGTAATTCACAAGTGAGACATCTTTCTCCTAACGGTAAAAATTCTCTTACATAATTTGGTGATGACAAATACATTATTTTAAAAATTCCAAAATCCATTTTAAGGAAAATATCAAAGATCACATATTTTTCAAAAAATAGTAAGTGCACATCAAAGTTAGCAAAATTAGAATGAGATTGAACTGGATGAGGCATTCATCCTTGAGTTGTTTATTCAATATATATATAAGACATCATATTTATAATGTTGTTTTCCAAGGATAGGTCTGGTAATATTTCATTGTGTCATAGGTGCTCACTAGAGTTTTGGTGTCAATGGAGTGGGTGCAGGGCTTGGTTGTGGTTGTGACACAACACACACTAGTGGAGACACAACAAGGGAAATAGTGCATGCCTATGTTTTACTCTAACATTGGCGTAAGGGTATTCCCAAGGTCCACACCTAGGCATTAAGAAAATATGTGCAAGAGAACTAGGTGAAAATAGGGATGCAAATGAAGTGTGAGAGTGGATGCAGGTGTGCAGGTGTAGGCTTGATTTAGGGCCAAGATGACTTGGTTTGGTGAACCCATGGATGCTGAGAAGTTTTGAAGAGGTTTTCGAAGGGGTTTCTCTGGATTTTCAAAGGGGTTTCAAAGGGGTTTTCAAAAGGGGTTTCTTTGGAGTTCCGAAGGGGTTTTCGAAAGGGTTTTCTCTAGTTAAATATATTTCCATTTGCTGAGAAGAATTGTGCATGTTTTCAAGTCCCTAGGGTTACAAATGTTCAAATTGGCCTAAAGTTGGATGTTCATATTGGTAGGACAAAATCACTTCACACAAAAGAAAATGTAGGATAAAGGATAATTCAAGTTTATTTCCAATTTGAATTCGAGTGTGCATAGGTACTCACCATCCTTTCCCTCTCCCTCAGTATCGACATCGCCTAATCAATTTCACAGATCCTTTCCATCCCCCTCAGTCTCGACGTCGCCTGATCAATTCCACAAATGTCCTTCGATAGTATCATGCATAGGTGCAACTATTTCCCTCCCCTTGATCTCAGAATTGCTTGATCTCGATGGTCTCACGTAGGTGCAACTATTTCCCTCCCCTTAGATCTCAAAATTTCCTGATCTTGATGGTCTCACACATAGGTATAGGTATCATTAAAATGAATAGTAGATTGTGAATGGGACTGCACGTTTCTCGTTTTGATTTTGTTGTGTATAGTTATGTTATAACATATATCACATGTATGTTACATATATGTTATAACATACATGTGATATATGTTATAACCGTATGTTATATATGTTATACATAAGAGGTAGTGGTTTAAAGGTTATAATGTTTAATACTTTTAATGATTCGAGGTTATAGTTTTTACAAGGGTTAGGGTTTAGGTATTAGGTATTATAAGGGTTTAATGTTATAGGGGTCAAGGGTTACAAACATTAGGGATTAGGAATTAAATTCAAGAATCATTATAAGTGTTAGGAGTTATACAATTATAAGGGTTTGAGAGTTAGAATCTAGAGCTTATGAGGGTTACATGCTATACATGTTAGGGGTTGTGTAGGAGTTAGGCATTAGGAATTATACCTATTATAGGTTAGGGATTATAAGATTTATAAGGGATAATTATTAGGGGTTGGAGTTTATGTTAGTTTTGTGGGTTGTAGAAGTTAGATGTTAAGAGTTATATGGGTCATAGGTTAAATATTTAGGGTTATATTGGTTAGGGATGTTAGGGATAATAGGGATAAAGGTATATAAGTTTTGTAGGTGTTAGGATTTGTACAATTATAGGGGTTTGAGGTTATAAGATAGTATTAGTGATTATACTAGTTAGTGGTGATATGAGCCATATGAGATACAAATTATAGTGCTTCAGAGTAAATTAGAGGTTCTAAGGGATAAGGGTTTCATGTGATAAATGTTATAAGAATCAAGGGTTATGAAGTTACATAAATTAGATTTTAATTATTAGAAGTTCTAGCGGCTATATGGGTTAGGATTTATAGGGGATAGTGGTTATAAGTGTTAAGGGGAATGAGTCTATATAGATCTTAAGAATGCTAAGAGTTGGGGGGAATCATTCTATATAGATCTTAAGAATGCTAAGACAGGATATATATATATATATATATATATATATATATAAATTTAATAAATAAAAACATATATTATATATATATATATATATATATATATATATATATATATATATGTAATCCCACATGAGGAATCATAACAAAAATGAGGTAGGGTGGCCAAATGCAACACAAGGCGAGTTGGAAAGAGGGGCGACCACATGAGGAATCATAACGAAAACAAGGTAGGGTGCCCAAAGGCATTGTAAGGAGTGTTGGCAAGAGGGGTGAGCCCCACAAGAGGAATCATAACAAAAATGAGGCAGGGCGTCCAAACACAACACAAACCGAGTTGGAAAGAGGTGCGCCCACCCACATGAAATGCACAAAAACGGCCACACAAGGGAGCACTGGTAAAGAAGACGAGATAGATGTCAGATAAGGAGAAATTTTGGCTTCGAATTAACCTTTTCAAGATAGCTTGAGCAAGGGTGGGCACCCAAACGCAACACAAGGTGAGTTTGCAAGCGGGGTGCCCACATGAGGAATTGTAACGAAAACAAGGTAGGGTGCCCAAATGCAACGCAAGGCAAGTTGGAAAGAGGGGATCCCACAAGAGGAAATGTAACCAAAATGAGTCAGAGCGCCCAAATGCAATGCAAGGCGAGTTGGAAAGAGGTGCACCCACCCATATGACAGGCATTAAAAGGGCCATAGAAGGGAGCACTAGGCAAGAAGACGAGCCGAATGCCCGATAAGGATCAATTTTGGCTTCGAATTAACCTTTTCAAGATGGCCTAGACAAGGTTGTGCACCCAAATGCAACACAAGGTGAGTTTTCAAGAGGGGCACCCACATGAGGAATCGTAACGAAAATAAGGTAGGATGCCCAAAGGCAAGGCAAGGCGAGTTGGCAAGAGGGGTACCCACAAGAGGAATCGTAACAAAAAGGAGGCAGAGCACCCAAACGCAACATAAGGCGATTTGGAAAGATCGCCCACCCACATGAAAGGCATGAAAATGGTCACACAAGGGAGCACTAGGAAAGAAGACGAGCTAGATGTCGGATAAGGAGCAATTTTGGCTTCGACTTAATTTTTTCAAGACAACTCGGGCAAGGCTGGGTGCCCACATGAGGAATCGTAATGAAAGCAAGTGCAATAAGGCTCCAAGAAAGGTGGGTGTCCTCAATAATACACATAAACATAAGTGAAAGAAACATCCATAAGTGGGAATCTTCCTTCATGATCTAGGACATAAAACCATGAAACCTCCTAATCCCAATGTGAGATGTCCCATCAAAAAGAAATACAATTTATGAAATGTAACATCCAAAGGTGGACATCTCCACAAACTAGAAGTTTGAATTAAGTCAAACCTCCTATGATATAAAGTGTGAGACATTCAAGAGAAACATCCCTTAAAAAAGGGCATGGAAAAGTGCAGAATGGCCTCAAATGGTGAATGTCTTCCTCAAAAAAAGTTCCAAGAAAGTGGATCCGTGAAATCAAGAATCAAATTATATATGAAGAACACATGTGAAATGCCTTCAATGATAAACTAAATCCATAAAGGAAGGGGTGTCCCCTCATCAATCAATAAATACGACCATCACTTAACATGTAAATAAGACCATCCCTTAACATGTATTAAAGGAGGGTGAGCACTCCACATGGGATGATGAGTAATATCCAAATTTCACCTAAACAAGTGTGAAATCATCCCACAAGGCAAGGGCATTCCATGGTAGGCTCCTCCACCAATTAATAGGGCATAAAAATATGTATAAGAGGGAAACGCTCGACATGAGGGTGTAATACATGTCATAAAAAACCATAATATGTGTATGAATCCTCAAATGAGCAAGGGAATTCACTTCATGAAAATCACACCATGCTAGACCATATCAACCTAAATGAATGTAAAATCAAGTGATATAAAGGGGAGAATTCCAAGAAAACAAAGATGCCAATACAATATTAGTTTAGCCAAAAATTGCTAGGGTGTTCCATCAAGGGAGTCATACATCAACATGTATCATCAACCATTCAATAATGATCATATAAGGCACTCCACAACCAAGTCTACTAGTATGGAAGGAAATAAATTACCAAGACAACTAGAGCATCAACATCATCTAGCCATCCATGACTACATCACTAATAGTCTCATCAAATGTAATCACAACCCCTAGGCCATCCAAAGATCAACTTGTAAACCTACCTTTGTGATGCAAATCACAAGAGTAGTGAAAAAATACTTGTGTAGGCCTCATGTAAAATGAGGGGTAACACTAGCAATACAAACTGGATAATTTTGAACATAATCATTATTTCATTCCTCCTGCCAATGCCAATTTCTAGTAGATTTGATTCCTAGCTTGCAACCCCAATGGATGAACCATCCATAAATTGACTTCATTAACTCAAGTGGCTCTATTGTTGATTCTCTTGGTTAAAGTGGATTTAACCACTTTGTTTTATTATTGAATTTCCAAGTTGAGTTGATGTTGCAGAAGCTTCAATTCACCCACCAAAAATGTCATGCACTGACCCTGCATAGTGAGCTGTGAATGGGGACAACATTGAAATTTATTTAATATGTGCCTGTATGCATTGAAATTTGACATGGTTAGACTAGACACATGCCTTGACAGTATGGGAGGGTTTCAAGACTCACTGATGTACGATGTCCCCACATAATATTTGAGATCGTCCACATTTTAATCAATGTTCATCATGTTGCACCTCTCATTGTCATCATTCATCATTCCCTTCTATAGAATTGTTGTTGGAACTATCTTGAAATTTGACATGTAACTTCCAATACACCCATCAAAAATTTCTTCCACCGAACCTGCACATTGAGCAGTGAATGGGGCCAACGTTGAAACTTTTTCAATCTGTTCCCATATGCATCGAAATTTGACATGGTTAGACTAGATAGTTTCCTTGAAGGTATGGGAGGGTTTCGATACTTAAGGATGTTTGATGTACCCACATAATACTTAAGGAGGGTTTTATTATTGAATTACCAAGTCGAGTTGATGTCGCAGAAGCTTCAATTGACCAACCACAAATGCCATGCACCGACCCCACATAGTGAGAAGTGAATGGGGACAACGTTGAAATTTATTCAATATGTTCTTGTATGTGTCAAAATTTGACATGGTTAGACTAGAAACATGCCTTGAAAGTATGGGAGGGTTTTAAGACTCAAGGATGTATGATGTCCCCACATAATATTTGAGATAATCCACATTTGCATCAACGTTCATCATGCACGTCTCATTGCCAATGTTTGTCATTCCCTTCTATAGAATTGCTGTCAGAACTATCTTGAAATTTGACATGGAACTTCAAATACATCGACCATCACAAATTTCTTCCACTGACCTCGCACAATAAGCAGTGAATGGGGCCAACATTGAAATTGTTTCAATCTGTGCCCGTATGCATTGAAATTTGACATGGTTAGACTGGATAGTTGCCTTGAAGGTATGGGAGGGTTTCATTACTTAAGGATGTTTGATGTCCCCACATAATATCTGAGATCATCCATGTTTGCATCAACGTTCAATACAATGGATGTCTCATTGTCATAATTCACCAATTCCATCTATAGAATATTTTTCGAAACTCTCTTGAAATGTCACGACACTTTCAATACACCCATCACAAATGTCATCTTGTATCGACCTCGCACAGTGAGAAATGAATGGGGTCAACGTTGAAATTTCTTCAAACTATGCATGTATGCATCAAAATTTGACATGGTTAGAATAGACACATGCCTTGACGGTATGGGAGGGTTTCAAGACTCAGGGATGTCTTATGTCCCCACATAATCTTTGAGATCGCCCATGTTTTCAACAACATTCATAATGTGCATCTTGTTGTCATCATTCGTTGTTTCCATATGTAGAATCTTTGTTGGAAATTTCTTGAAATGTCATGGAACTTCCAATTCACCAACCACAAATTTCATGCACCGACCCTGCATAGTGAGTAGTGAATGGGGCCAACGTTGAAATTTCTTCAATATGTGCCTGTATGTATCGAAATTTGACATGGTTAGACTAGACACATGCCTTGACAGTATGGGAGGGTTTCATGACTCAAGGATGTATGATTTCCCCACATAATATTTTAGATCATCCACATTTTCATCAACGTTCGTCATGCACATCTCATTGTTAATGTTTGTCATTCCCTTCTATATAATTGTTGTCAGAACTATCTTGAAATTTGACATGGAACATACTATCATGTCAAATTTCGATGCATACAGAAACATTTTGAAATAATTTCAACATTGGCCCCATTCACAGGTCATGGTTTCCCATCATGTACTCTATCCTTAGTACAATGTCTTTTAATAGTTGTTTCCTTTACCGAGAAAATTAAAACGAAATGAGGACGAGATGAGACGGTATATAGTGTGGGTCTGTGAGTGATATTTGAGTATAAAGATGAATGAATGAACTTCTATTGGTTTCAAGAATAACTTATTATCTACTAAACAAGGACAACCACGTGAAGGTGGAAGATCATATGGAACCTCCCCCCCCCTCACATTGCTCTCAATTCCCCAATACCCAATCTATAAAATAGAAAATAAACAGAAGCAACATAGTAATCATGCATAGAAACTACCAAAACAAAAATGAAATAAAAATTAAAAACATGTAATTAACCCACATAAAAAAATATTTAAAGAGAACAATTCATACAAATTAAAATATCTAGTTACGTACCTCATCGACCAATGCAACATCTGTATCATCCTTCTTTTGTATATTCTTCTTGATCATCCAACTTGACACTTGTATCAACATCCGGTTCAGAAACAATGTTGAAAGTATTGATGATATCATCATCATCATCAATGTCATTTTCGAGCATATCTTCATCGATATCATCATCAAGAACTGACACATTGTCTCCTACACCTGGTTCATCTTCTCCATCTTCTTCATATGTCGACCCATATTCTTCCTTCTCTAGCTCTACATCATCTTCTTCTTCAATATCATCTTCTTCATCAATAGTATACTTTACTGGCCTTCCTCTTGGATCATATCTAACAACAAATGACCAATCCCTCTTACCTGGAACCTTTGAGTAAAAGACTTGTTTACATTGACTTAGAAAAACATAGCGGTCATTTTCTTTTTCGAAAATTATTTTTTTAATCATCGGAAATCCGTTGGCATGTTGAATAATGGTTCTTTCCTCATCATGTTCATGCATTTGTAACCTATACCATTTGACATCGAACAAAACTAATTTGAAGGAATTAAAGTAACACTCAATTATATCATTCAAAAACCCATAGTATCTATTTTCATATTCTCGAGGATGTCTATCACTCCTAGAGGAAACATTAGTGACCTCGAATATTGTAGCTATCCCACTATCATAAGTGTTTTCTGGTTTCATCCAACTGTTTGATGAGAAATTTATAACCATTGCACCACATAGCCTTGTGGGTTTCAACTGCAATATGCCAGACATGTAAAATATGCATTGTCAATTAATACTAATTTTTTTTATATAACTTGGAAAGTATAATATGAAAAAAACACACCTGCAGTCACATTGATATAATATAAAATAACTGAATAAAATGGGTGAATTCGCTTTCCTTTCCATCTTTCAAACAATATGCTAAATCTATTTCCCTCTGCGTAACATCAAAATCTCCATTACAATGAGCTTCTCTAACCAATTCAGACAATTCTTTCCATCATAACCTACCACCATGACGTTCTTTACATCTATCAATCCTTACCTTCATCCAGTCAAGATTTTTTGCAATGTATAAATGTAGTGCATCCAAATCTTGAGAAACTAATCGATCAAAAAATCACAATTCACCAATATTAAATGTTAGTTATAACCATGGTAAATATTAATAAATGATGAAAGAATAAACATTAAATGAGTATGATCATATACACAAAAAAATGAAAAATTTATATTTATTAAAAATATCCATAATTTAATTACCTCTCACTTTCTTCATTGTACCTTTCCCCAACAGTTGCTCCCTTTCAAAATTTTTGATGGAGTTCACATCCCAAATGCAATCCACTGCATGCATAGCTTGCACTACTAATTTAGGAAGATACTGACTAATATACACCATGGATTCATATATCATATATCCCTCCACCATATAACCCTCAGGACGTGCTCTTTGTCTAACCAAAGCCTTCAATGATTTCAAGTGCCTCTCCACCATCCACATTTACCTTGTGTGTACAAGTCCACACATTTCAATCTCCTCAACTTGGTGTATGAGGTAGTGTTCTTGTGCATTGAAAAATGCTGGAGGTAGATACTTCTGCATTTCACACATTAGCCGAGGAATTTCTCTCTTCCAATACTTTATATCATCTTCATGGATTTGTTTCAATGAAAACCATCTACAGATCATGATGCAAGAAAATAACATGTTTCAACAAAACATAATACATATTACATTACAAGTAAAATACATGTCATTAAGTACAAGAAAAAAATGTTCTTTTTTTTTGCATATATATCGCAGCTACTTACCTCATGTATTTTCAAAGATCATATATAACTTGTTTGACATTGTTGTCAAAGTCATTTGGGAGAGATAGAGGTAGAACATATTGTAACAATAAAAACAAATTGTTACTTTTTCAAAACTAGACAAAAAAACATAAATCTCAAAAAATGTATACGACCAATATATAAATATGAATACTAAAATGATTAATTACCTTAATGAAGGTATGCCAATAATGTGTTTTTACCCCACCAAATTCACCTTTCTTTGTTAAGATATTCTTTATGTTTGAACAGAAACTCGTGGGAAATTTAATTTTTTGAATGATCTATTTTACACCATTGATTTGTTGCTCTGTTAATAACCATGGAAGGTTATTTTGGTCTCCATCGTTATTTGATCGGATCACACTTTACATTGCATGATTGGCTTCCCGGATGTCATTACAAATTTTGACAATTTTTTATTTATCCCTCCTGCCATCTATGATTCACCATAATGTTTCTATCACATTCTTCCCGATATGCATTGTATCAAATAAATGAACTATTTTTGGGTCCTCATAGTAAGGAAACCTCATGAATTGAGTGGGATAACATTTCATTTCTCGTGAAAGCCCATTATTACTACCTTCACGACGACGTCATTGAAGCATAAAAAAAAATCAGAACACTATTTATCAAATGCGATGAAATAAAATGAATAATTAAAATAAAATTTCAAAACATGATTCCATTTACGATACATAAAAAAAATGCATACCTCGAGGATTAATTCTTTCATATGCCAACTTCCATATGCGAGGTGTCATTCTTTGTGGTTCTAGTCCGATCTCTTGTTTTCCATTGAAAATATATTTTTCAGTAGTACGATACTTATGGTTCTTAGAGAGGAAGTGTCTATACTCATCAAACACCTCCTTTAAACTTTTTGACTAATGAGATTTCATCTTAGGAACACAAACTGGAAATGCAAATTTACCCTTTGTTTGAAGACCTACAACAGATGGATTAATGTGAATGATAAATATACAAAATGATTATTTAAACAACATGCATGATATATTCAATTAATTATATTCTATTCAAGCATGGAATATGGAACGTTACATACCACAAAAATGTGTTAGTCCCGAGGCATTATGAATTGTCCATAAAATTATTCCACGACATTGAAATCTCTTCTGCCCAATTGGTTTACAGACGTCATACATAGTGATGCCCTCCCATAAATTTAGTAGCTCATCGATAAGAGGCTCGCTATACACATTCATATCTTTAACTTGGTACTTACCTAATTGTTTGAAATTACACGAAATTACTACCATGGTATGTATATATACACAAATAAATAAATAAAATATGTTATGTAAAAAAAGATAAATATGAAAAATTTTCATTTGAAAAATTAATGTAAACAAATACTTGGAATAATCATTATCAACATTATGTGCTCCCTCTTTATTGACATCCAAGTAGGGACGCTATTGTTGATAACAAAAATAAGACACACTGAGTAAACAGACCAAAGCTCTCCAAATGGATTAACACTGTCAATTTCCAATGAAAGCCTAACATTACGAGGTTCATCTATAAATTTTGGCCATTTTGCAACAATTTCCTTAAATTCATAACCATCTGCAGGAATTCGAAGAACACCATCTTCAATTCTATTTTGTGCATGGTAATCCACAAACTGTGCTATGCTTTGGCACATGAATAGTCATTGCAAATGTGGAATTATGGGAATATGCTGAAGAACCTTTCGAGGGACCATTTTTGTTACTTGATCAGTTTGATATCTACTGATACCACATACCGGGCATTTTGTTTTCGACGCATGTTGTCCATAATATATAATATGATCATTGAGACATGAATCTATACTTTTATACTTCATTCCAAAGTCTTTCATAATGGCATGTAAATGTCGATATGTGCGAGGTAAAATATTTGACAAGGATAACAAAAATTCACCTAACAATCTAAAACATAAAAAATAAATAGTTAATGTAAAGAATAGTAATTGTAAATATTGCATTTTTATTTTACACATTAATTAACACTAAAAAAAATGGGTAAAAGTCAACCTTTATGTAGATGTGATGAAACATATTATGTACCTTAGTATCTGTGTCATACAAGTGTTCAACAAATGATTCGTAACCTTTAAGTTCACCAACAACAATGTAGTGGAGAGAACATTTTCTCTTGACTCTTTATAAAGTCATTTATTTTCCTTTTCAATTAGAGGTTCATCATAAATACCATCACTATTGTCCCCATGATCCTCATCTGGATGACTGAATAAGTCTTGGATCATTTGATTTGTCCCATCATCTTGAACTATGTTATTATTGTCATCTACTTCCATGGGATCATTAATTTGATCTTCATTATCTGCTTCAAGTTCTTCATCTTGTACAACATCATTTCTGCTGCTACTTGGTGCTTTGTGCATAAATTTAGAGAGCAAATCTAACTTTATAATTACAAACAATCATGAAAAATTAGTGCATGCATAAAACAATATAAAATTTTGAGAATACAATAAATATTAAAACAGATAATGAATATATATAACTAATTACCATGGGACAATATTCATTTGATCCCCCGTCCATGTGCCCGTATTTTCTACAATGTTTTCTAGTTGTTGCTATTAAAACTCTTTCGGGACGTCCAGTACAACAATTTTTGCAAGGGAAATAACATTTACCATTACCCTTTTCACCCTCTTTAATTTTTTTCCCACCTCTAATGTTTTCTAGCATTATTCCCCACGGACATATACTGAAAAAAATACATGTTTTTTGTTCACCAAGAAGACCGACTAATACCCTTTTTGAATTGTCGTTATTATAGAAAAATTGTCCCAACATCCGTAAAATGCAACATATTTATAGATTTTATAACGTCGCAATTCCGACGATATTTGACCAAGTCAAAGTTGACTTGGTCAAATACTAGGTGACTGTTGGGGTGGGGAAAACCTAGTGTACACAACGTGGGGAAAACCTAGTGTCCACAACGTCGCAAGTGCGACAAATATTTCACTAATGTTGCAAGAGAGACGAAAATTTTTAACGTCCTCCGAACTTCGTTGCAAGAGCGATAATTTTAGCAGTATGTCGCAATAGCAATGTTATCGGGAAATATGGAGAAAAAAATTTAAAATTTCCTCTATTTTTCGACAATATGGCCAATGTTTTCCATAACGTCACAATGTTTCCAATATGTACTAATGTATATGGGCATGCTCTAGGATACAGGTTCAGAAGACACTAGTAGAGTGATGGATTCAATAGCACCTACATGATAAAGGATGGTATAGGATGATTCAATGATAGGCAACAATATGTAGGGGTATTCATTGGCACATGATAGCGTACAATGGAGTTTTGGGGTGTTTCTTTCAGGGAGACCTCCCGACAGAGTCCTCAAACATACCATTGAGTTGAGGTTACTGAGGATTGGTGAGTGGATGGGTGAGACTCAAGGAGAAACATATCCCTCTATGATCGATCTTCATCTGGGATATCATCAGATGAGGGCCAAGGAGAAGGATACTCACATGTCTACTTCTAGACTTCATTATGAATTCTTGGTCATGCCCTTAGGGTTGACCAACGCACTAGTCAATTTCCAGTCTTGTAGGAAGTGGCATAAGAATCTATTGCTACTATTTGATTCCCTTATTATATACAACATGACATGGGAGGTTCACCTGATTCATTTGGATGAGATAGGTGGGATTGTGGCCATGACATAGTTCTTTCATTTGGATCATCTGATCGGTGCATAAAGTGCACAAGAGGAGATCTAGAATATGTTGGATCAATTCAAAGAGATTTAAACAAACATTGGGAGTGGTGGAATTCCAGTTTGGTGGTGGGATCCTGACATTCAATGGAGTGATAAATTGCTTCAGATGATGAGGATGATCGATAGGGTCATGTCAATGATTGGTCTGCGTCATTATGGGGATGTTGTGAGAGGAGTTATTGATCTTTGTTCTATATGGCAAGGTATATTTTCCCTCATGATTCCTAGGATTGAGTCTATCCATGGGTTTGTAGACTTTGAATTCACTAAGATGATTTGGTGAGACATGATCCATGATAGTGATTTCAGTCCTTTCAGGGATTTCATCTTGGGGATCTAGGAGAGGAGAGCGTAGTCTCAGCTTAGTGATCATATGGTTATGATCGGAAGGGTGCAATGCTAGCATGATGGTTCCTTACAGAGGTTAGCTTGGGACCATGGGATTATAGTGTTTGACAATTCAACATCTGATACAGATGAGATGGCAAGTTCCTGCTTTCTAGAGTTTAATCCTGGGGTGCATAGGATTGGTTGCTTGGAGGAGCGGTCTTTTGAGGAGTTGATCATGTTTCTATAGCTTAGGATTTCTTGGATTATCAGGGGCAGTCAGGTGGGTTCTTATGTTAGCACCTTGCAGATCAACGTTATGGGTAGAGGCTACTTCACATCTTATAGGCTTGTTTGAGACCCTGGTGACTTTACCACTTACAGGCATATACGAGAGAGGTTCACATGGAGGGACTTTGTGGACAATGTGTTGGGAGATATGGGGGAGTGTACGACTTGTCAGTAGAGAAGGCCGGGGCACACTCATCTGACAGGTTTGATGCAGTATTTTCCCATTTTTGAGTGAGAGTGGGAGAGCATGTTGATAGATTGTATCATAGGTTTACAGAGGGTGTAGGGAGTAGATAGTATGTGTGTAGATATTGACCAGTTATCAGAGTTCACACACTTCTTGGTGATTTCTTCAGAGTATAGGACAACACGGGGGACAAAGATATCACATGGGGAGATGTTTAGAGTCCATGATCAACCCAGATTCATTTCCATTGATCAAGACAACATGTTTTATAACACATGTTGGCAGGAGCTGCTTAGATTTGCAAGCACATGTTTGACTCCTAGTATTAGTTTTTAACCTCAGACGGATGGTCAAGCAGAGATTGTGAACCAACAACCTGAGAGGTACTTGCATGAATATGTGAGGTCATGGATAGAATGGTTACATTTAGGTGAGAATTTCTATGACACCACTCATGATAGTTTTCAAACCACCCAGGATAAGAAGAGGAAGTATGCAAACAAGCATAGGGCGAAGCACAATTTTGAGATTGGAGACATGGTTTTATTGAAGGTGAAACTACATAGACCATTTCCATTAAGGAGAGGTGGCACTAAGAGGATGAGGTCACACCTGCATGGTCCCTACACGGTGACCCAAAGAGTTGGAGATGTAGCTTATGAGATGGAGTTGCCAAAGGTAGCCAGATTCACAGTGTTTTCCATGTGTCATGCCTCAATGCCTCAGGAAGGCGTGGGAGCCACAAGTTACCACTTTCATTGAGTTACCACCACTAGATGAGAGGGGATGGATGATACTAACTCTTGAGGAGGTTTTAGATGTCCGGGGAAGAATATTAAGAAGAAAAATGATAAGGAAATATCGTGTCAGGTGGAGAGATTGGATTGTAGGGGATGCCACGTGGGAGAGTGAGCGAATTTTGCAACATTCTAGTTTGTGGTTGCTTGAGGGCAGGAAATCTCGGGAAGGAATGAATCTAATGTCCCTTTCCAAGTGATCACTCAATATGGATGATGTAGTAGCCTATCTAACTCCCGTAGGATAAGAACAACAAAGAAAAGAGGGTCAAGGTGATTATTTGACGTCACTTGGTTAGAAAAGATTATATTTCTAAAGTGACATTGAGTAATTAATTAAAAGGGTGTTTTAAGTGACTTGAGTTTATAAAGTCACTTTACTTTATTAATTGGGAAAAAGGGTATGAAAAGGTTCAATGAGGAAATAAAGAAGAATGAGGGTTCCCTCTCTAATTATGCATTTGTTATTTTCTAAAAATGAATTTGAGAGAGCTCCTGTGGCTTTGGCTCTTGGGACAACAAAATCTAGAGAAGGAGATTGTGATTGGATTTGGTGGCGAAAATATCCACCCTAGCCGATCATAGAGGAGGGATGATTCACATTTATTCATCGTGCTTTAGTGTGGTTGATTATTACATCATTTGGTAGCTGAGTTTCATTTGTTGGGGTCATTTTTTCTTGAGTAGGGTGATTTTGGGTTTGTGGATGCGCTTTTCTTGAGTTTGGAGGCCAATTTAAACATCTAGAGGCCGAGTTATCTTGTTTTTGGGTCGTTCTCTTCACTTGGAGGATGATTTTATCTTTGCTGGAATATTTTTGTGTGTGTGGAGGCACCATCTTTCAAAAGGGGGTGATTTTCCTTTTTGTTGGGTCGATTTGTTGACTAAGGAAGGTTGAGCTTATTTGTTGGGTGAAATTCAAACTTGTTGAGGTCAATTTATACCTGTTGGGTGAGTTTATGTGTGTTGGGGGCCAAGTATACTTGCTGGGGTAAAATTTGTTGTTGTTTGGAGGCTGAAACAAGTGGTTGTCACCTACAGGCCTACCCACCAATTTCTGGGCTACCACACTTAGTTTGTTGGGCTGATTTCTTCATTTACAGTCGTGTATTCTTCTGCAATATATANACTGCAATAAATATCTTGAGTTTTCATGTAGTGGTACTTCACTATAAATCATAACAGGGATGAGTAATTGTTATTTTGGTTTGTTGTTATATATTTCTTGTGTATCAAATATATTATAAAGGGGGAAAAAATGTTGTTAACACTTCTATACAAGCAAATATCCATTAGCACCATACAACAAAGTGTTTGATGAAATATCTACCCTACAAAACTGAGATAAAATTCCAAAAACATTTAGTGGGTATATTGCAATTCCACTAACATTAAAATGAATTATACAAAAAAATATTAATCTCTCGAGAAATCATCCTATATAATGGCTAGAGCTCAAATCAAAGAAACCAATTTCTTACAATGTGACAAAATTGACATATAAATTTGGTTTGTAAGCAAATTTTGAGCGAAATTTAAGACTTGAAATTTATTGTAATTATCCCAATTCATGAGTAACGGACCATTTAGATTTTCCCTTAGATCCCATATACTATGAATATGGGGAATACATGAATATGAATATATATTTTTACTATTGTGCATACCAAATGTGGGGAAAAATGGATGCCACTAAAGAATGAATTGACAAGCCATTGAATTATTTAAAACAATTTCTTTCACCAACACATAGAAAAGAATAAAATAGAAGGCATGTAATATTTTACAATTACGAGACAAAATTTAGTATAAGTTGCAACCATACCTCATAATCCACCTCTATCTCATAATTGTTTATATGACGAGCTAATAATTAGGTAAACAAACATGAACAGAAACATGCAAGTCATTCTTAAAATATTAAAAGGGAATACCTAAAGTCATTCTTAAAATATTAAAAGGGAATACCTAAATGATCTAGACAACCATAAAGCTACTAAAAACACATAAGGTCAACAACACTCCAAGATAACAACCAAATCTAATGACTAAAAAAAGGCATAAAAAATGTATAAGCAACTTTTTAAATGATACTATGTATTCAACAATATTTAGCATTTCACCAATAATATTAAAAAGAGAACATACTAAAATACTCAATTGATCTTCTCTTGGTTTTGAGAACAATTTTTTCTCTACTAAACATGTCCAATGACATGAAGGTGGAAGCTCATCTCACCCTTCCCCCTCCATTACATCACTCTCAATTCCCTATACTCGAGGTATCCAGTAGAAAATAATTGAAACTAACGTAATATCATAAAACATCTAACATTAATGCATATAAATTTGAAAAACATAAATCTTATTAAAAAATACTTTATATTAATAAAATTGATTGTTTAAATATGTTATTGTCTTCTGCATAGAGTCTCCTACTATAAACAATCACTTCCTATGTGGTTTCATATTTTTAAAAAGAATCATAAGAAACTTATTCATTTCATTTGCATTTTCATTTGGTGCATGTTTTTCTTCCGTTGATTCACAATGCCTACAGAACATAATACATGTCTCGTGTGTTGGGTATGCGTTATATTCTTTGCATGAGTAGAATTTTTTTCCTTGGGAAACATGTCACATTTTTCCTCTTTTTTTGTGTTGCCTCGATTTTTGTGTCCATTGTTAGGTGGTTTTTTGGCACATGGTTTTTGCCGATGGTTTTCTATTTCCGGTTAAGGAATTAGGGTTGTTGACTAATCCAGGTCATTGGGTTAGGGTTTTGGATGCCACTGGCTCCTATATGTATATTGTATTGTAAATAATGTATCACTATGAATGAATATAGAAGATGCCATTTTTCCCAATTTGGGTTTCCAGGGGAAAAATCTCGATGTAATGTTTGTATTTTCCATTGTATATTTTCTGCTCTTTTACTAAAAATCTGTTTGCAGTAAATATTGTACAAGGTTAAAATATACATTTGGTATCAAAGTTTTTTTGGTTTCAGGGGGATGCCTTTGTGGTCAAGGGTTTGGCTCGAGACTGTGATAAGACTTGTTACAATGGGAGATCTGTGGTATTGTTTTTTCAGGTGAAAATAAATGGCAATAAATTTGAAAATGGAGATCAAGAAGTTTAATGGGAAAAGTTTTGAGTTGTGGAAGATTTGTTGGTGGATAGAGATCAATGGATAACAGTAGATCCAAATATTGCACCGATAGGAACTTCAAAAAATGACTGGAAAATTTGGATCGGAAGGCGAAGGGCACAATCTGACTATGTCTCTCAGATTCAATATTACTAAATGTGATGGGGGAAGCTACAACCAAGGATTTATGGGATAAGTTGATGAAGTTGTATCAGTCTAAGTCCCTAGAAAATAAATTATTCCTAAGAAATAAGTTGTATAACCTGAGGATGAAAGATGGATAATCGATGATAAAGTATTTGAATGCCTTCAATACCATGGTGAGTTAGTTAGTATCTATTGATATTAAAATTTCAGATGAAGATAAGTGTATCAGTTTACTGTGTTATTTACTAGACTCATGGGATAGTCTGGTTGTGGCCATAGAAAGTAATACAATTGCCTTGAATTTTGATGAAGTGGTCTCATCCTTGTTGTCAGAGGAGATGAGACAGAAGAATATGGAAGGACAGAGAACATACCCATTATTTGCAAGAGGACGTTCACAGGAAAGAAATATATCTAAGTTATCAAGTGGGAGATCTAAGTCTAAGGGTAGATCTAAATCTCCTAGAAAGTTTTTAAAGGTATGTTGGAGATGTGGAAAAGAAGGGCACTACAAGAAGTAATGTTGATCCAAAATTGAGAAAAAGAAGGGATCTGAAGAATCTCCTTCTACAGAAGAAAAGACCTCCAAGGAAGAAGGAGCGGATGTGTACTTGGCTTCTTCAAGCATGCATGTAGATCATGAGGCATGGTTGTTTGAATTAGGTGCATCCTTTCATATGAATCCCCACATGGAGTGGTTCTGTGAATATGAAAGGTATGATGGAGGTAATTTTTTCCTAGGTGATGAATCGACAACCAAAATTATAGGTCGAGGAAAAGTAAAGTTGAAGCTCATAGATGTAAGGATTAGAACGCTACCTGGCGTTCTTCACATCCCAGGATTGGACATAAATTTGATTTTTGTAAGAAAAATGGACGATGCAGGGGTAAAAACAATATTTGAAAAGGAAAACTGTAGGATGGCTCGAGGAGAAATGGTGTTGTTGAAGGGAGTTCGGTTTGGAACTCTGTATAAGCTGCAAGGAATCACTATTAGTGATGGGTGTAATAGTTCCATTGTTCCTGATATTGGAGTTGAAGAAGAAAGAAATCATATAGTCTTTGGAGAAAAGGTTATGTTGTGGCATCAAAGACTAGGGCATATCTAAGAGAAGGGTCTTTGAATACTACACAGTAAAGGTATGGTTGAAGGTATGCCTAAATTCTCTTTGGATTTTGATTCTTGTGAAAATTGTGTATATGGGAAGCAGAATCAGGTAAGATCCTCCTCTAGTGCAACAAGGGAAGAAGGAGTTTTACAGCTAGTTCACAGTGTTGTTTTTGGACCTGTGTCGGTCCTGTCATTGGGAAAATCTATGTACTATGTCTCATTTATAGATGACTTCTCGAGGAATACTTGGATATATTTCCTCAAGAAGAAATATGAAGTCTTTGACAGGTTTAAAGAGTTTAAGGTTCTTGTTGAGAATCAAACAGAGAAAATAATTAAGGTGATGAGGACAGATAATGGTGGAGAGTTTTGCAATAATGAATTTGAAGAATTTTGTAAGAAGTGCGGTAAAGAAAGGCAGAAGACTACTCCATATACACCTCAGCAAAATGGAGTTGTAGAAAGGATGAATAGGATGCTGATGGCAAAAGAAAGGTGCATGCTCAGTGGTGTTGGGTTAGGGAAAGAATTATGGGCAGAGGCAGTGGGTACTGCATGTTACCTGGAATTTTTTTTTCCCTCTGGAAACATGTCACATCTTTTCCTTGTTTTTTGTGTTGCCTCGATTTGCTTGTTCATTGTTGGCAAATTTTTTGGCACATGGTTTTTGTTGATGGTTTTCTATTTCTGGTTAAGGAATTAGGGTTGTTGACTAATCCAGGTCATTGGGTTAGGGTTTTGGATGTCACTGTCTCCTATATGTATATTGTATTGTAAACAATGTATCACTATGAATGAATATAGAATATGTTGGTTTCCCCGATTTGGGTTTCCAGGGGAAAAATCTCTGTGTAATGTTTGTATTTTCCATTGTATATTTTCTGTTCTTTTACTAAAAATCTGTTTGCAATAAATATTGTACAAGGTTAAAATCTACATCGTGCCACGTCCAGGATGAGTGGAATGAACATTGATTACAAAAAGAATGGGTTAAAGTGATATGGTTAGTCAATATCGACATATAATTTTTAATTCATTTATGTTGAAACTTCCATTTAATAGTTCAATATAAGTATAATTGCAATGTTCATTATCAGATTGACAAGTGGACATTGTGGTTTGGGTAATGTATTCCTATTTCCTCCTAGCATCCTCATTTACAAACTCTACCCTTGAAATGATAAAAAATTATAAGTATACCAAATAAAAACTAAATCATGATAATTGTCATACATTTGATTTTACACTCATTATACCATCAAGGGGTTGCTCTCCATTAACAAACTCATTACTGTTGATGTTACAATACATAAAACAAATGAAGGCATCAATTTGTAGGCAAAAATCAACCTTGAATGGGTTTTGAAAATTATCAACATGTAGAATCCATAAATTTTACTTACCTTGACATTAAACATGGGAATTTGTGATTTCCTCCTACTTTCCCAGTGTTCAATTAGGACTTTAAAATTGAAATTGAACCTGATATTGAGTTCTTCTTGGTGGTTGGGTAGTTTTACTTACCCCCCTACATTGTATAGCATCACAAATTTTAATTGTTGGATATAGTTAAATAAAAGTTGAATGATCTGAGTAATGACATGATTTAATTATATGATACTTACAATTCTGGCTATTAGTTTTAGGTAACCACCCTGGCCAATTTTGTTTTGGCCATGTTTTTTTAATTTTTCCTAGATGGACTTTGAGGTATGTTTAATCCTACCAAAATTTTCAACTAGGATGTGAATGTGGAACTTTTAATGTACAACTAAAAAAAATTATATTCAATTAAATATATCATATACCTTCCTCCATTTGGTGACATTTTTCCTTCTTTTCTCATTTTCTTCTTCTTCACAACCTCCACTAGAGACTTATAATCCCTCTTGTGAATCAATAATAGGTACTCATACCTAGGGTTATTTTATAGGTTAACCCTCCATGTGTCTATCATATTATATTAAATATTTATATATATAAATATAAATCCTTAATCTTGAGAAAAACTAACTTTAGAAATATCAAAAACATCACATGAGAATAGACACAAGAATATAGCGAAGAACCCTTAAGGCAGAGTAACACCATCAATAACAACTTTTTGAAGGAATCACTCCACAAGTCATGTTTGCTACAATACAATAACATTCAACATCTAACATATTCAATACAATTATACTCGTGTATTTATACTTTTTTTCGAAGTATTCGTATGAGCCAATGTCAACTACCCCTTATTATTATATTATTTTCTTTAACTACCTAGTGCGCCTATTTGATGATTATGGTCACATTACATTCATTATCCCCTTGGGTACCTTCCTATGTACCCCATATTATCCTCCCTAAGTACATTACATTCCACCCCACTCTTCATGTTTCATCCTCAAAACATGGGAACATGCCATATAATATGACCAACTAAGCAATGTAGTCAACTAGTACCATGCATGAGAATCCATCCATCCTAGAGAAATGTAGACATTGGGTCCAACCATGGCCTTTCCCCTCGATATTGATTCTCATTTATCCTTGGGTTCCATGTTGTTATCGTGCTACTCTAATATCTCCATGCATTTCTTTTAGTTCTCCATGTGACTCCATACTGGTCGTCTTTTTCATTCCATGTTGGTCTATAAAAAAATTGTTGATGTTCGCACCCTTGCCTTGATGATTGTTGTTTCTATGGGTGGTGTGAGTGGTGATATACACCAACCTTAACTAAAATTTATTCTTTCCTAGACTCTTCAACATGTGGTTACTTTGAGTCATTTAGCTTCTTAGCTTCTTAATTTCTTCTTCCTTTTTATGCCCTTCCTAGGGATTTTCTTTATGTGATTTTGTATACCCTTCTTCCAATTTAACCTCAGAATCTTCATATGATGTGTCAGTAGGTAATGCAATTAATTTACCTACAAGGACTTATTCAACTTCCCCCTTGGGCCCTTCTAGTTTATTACGAGAAATATCATGCAATGTAATTTTATTTTTCTTATACCAAAGCTTCAAAAAAAAAATTTCACATTAATATCCCCAAAAAATATCCACATAATCGATATCTATAACATGAAAATATGAATGAAAAACATATTTATCCATGGTAATATTCAAATATTTAAAAAATTGAACATTATCACCCTCAACCTATGTGCTTTGAATATGCTTTGTAGGGACTTGCAACCTTTTATCCAAGTTTACATTGATGAAATTATGCTTGCTACTAGGATTTATAGGAATAATAACCTTTTCCCGTTGAATACATCCATGAACTTGTAATAGGAAGTTTGTGCATGAAAACAAACCCTAAGTTCTCTCTCTATCGTTCTTCCCAACATGAGACCACCTGCATAAAAATACTTGTTCATATGCTTCATTTGAGATTACCTTCATATTGTCCAAGTTAAGCAAATTCCACAGTATGGCAGCATCATCTTTTAAACCAAGGTATAGCCCAAGTCTTCAATGATTTTTCCATAACGATTTTGCATCCTTTATGTATTATTCAATATTATGACCATTGAAGTTTACTGTAAATAACATTTTTCTTGCTATATCTTGAAAATATAAGGAAGGTTCTGAATAAATAACTTACTTTTTAGTGGAACTCCTTTGTGTGACTAACTTAAAATGATCATAACGTCTACGATACTTAAGGGTATTCTTGGATAATGTTGGGATCCTCCCTTGGGGTGTAATGGTGAGGGGGGGGTGGGGGTGAATGGCCCATTAGATTAATAATAGTGGAGTTCATTCAATGTAAGGTGGAATAGGTCCACTATGTTGGGTATTATTAAATAATGCCCACTATGGTAGTCAATATTATATAAATGTAATGTGTTCTCATTAAATAAGGTCCACAAGGTAGTTAAGAGGTTGATATGAATATTATTAGGGTTCTCTTATTAGATACAAATCAGGATGGAGTCCTCCTTATGAGAGGTGTGGAGTTTATTGTATTTGGATCTTATGTTACTGAGAGGTTTCCCAACCTTAATAGGTACATGATTAGGAGTGGATTCCTTCCATAAGATTATTATTGTAAGGTGTTTCCCCACCTTAAGGGTATTTTTATATAACCAAGTAAAGGGGATTCTATATTAGTCTTGGATATCTTGTGTGAGATATCATTTTCATATCAAAGGTACAAAACAAGTGGAATCGTAGCTCTTTCTTGGGACAAAAAAAGAAGGATTTTTTTCTTCTATTTTGCAGGTTTTCAAAGAAAAAAGAAGGTTATGAAACTTAGATCAATTCATGTATCTTTATAAGAATAATTTTTAGAAACCAATTGAATATATACGTTCCTTTAAAAAACACCCACGTTCAAAACAACAATTGTCTAAATCAGAGTCCAGAAAGTGAAGATATCGTTAATTTAAAATTAGTTATTTTATTGTTTTCTAGTGACGACCATGTGGATTATATAGCATATATGTTTTGACAAAGTGCCCATATTTTCACCATAATTGTGCCAGTAGATGTAGAGTGGTTGTGGGATTTCATAATTATGGTCATAATGGATTTTGATAAAATATTAAGGGAGTTTTGGTTTTCTCAAATTTATAGTCTAGAAACCCTAGCTCCCATACTTATAGTAGCTTATGACCTCTAATACATGGATATATTAGCCCTTGTCATTGAGGAGTATCTAGTGTTAAATCTAGATTATGTGGAAGATACAAATTCTATCGATTTTGTTTTCTCTTTTACATGTTTTCTTGAACTTGCAATGGATTATGAAGAACATGTCAAACAATGGTTACTTAAAGTATAATAATTTTACCCCCTTGAAGGAGTTTGTATAGTGTGACTCAGAATGGAGCATCAGATAAAAAAAAATATAGGAATCCCATGAAGTAATCCAAAGGATGGAGATTTGGAGTGATATTGAAGATTAGTATATAAGTGACATATGTTATGGGTGGTATGATTTAGAGAAGGCTTGTGAGGAATGGTATATGGATAATTGTAACTTATGGGAATATAATTAATTCCACCTTCTCTTTGATGACTCTACTCCATCATATGAAGAGAGCATTGTTGAGGGAAATCAAGCACCCATTATGACTACTGGTGTTTATTTTGCACATTTTCTAGTGGTAGTATTGCTTCCATACCCACAACTGACCTTTTGCAGTTATGGGGATGACCTTTTGGATATGTAGGGTTCTATTTATTTGGATCCACATGACCATGGTGGGTATTTGAATAACCATACTAAACCATTCATCACACTCATGAGTCATCGAATAGGTGTCAGCATGAGCACTTGGACATGGGACCTAGGTTTATGGATGAGCTCCTTAGATTAATTCAATATTCCAACCAATAATGTTTTTGTTTTAAGTGAAATTTCACCAATTTGGATACAAATTGTTTTTGAAGAAATTTAGGTTAACATTTTTCATATTTTCATTAAAAATGAAAAACTTGTAGCCTATTTTATGATTATATTTATGCATTCACTTACATTTTTCACCTAAATATAAACATTTTCCATGAACATATAATTGGTTTTATTAATATTTCTTTTTCCAAATAAATGATTATGCATCCAAAATTTTAGGGAATATTCGTTGCATATGGACGATTAGTTAATAACAACTACTCTTAGGAAAACCATGAATTTTTAGTTGAAGTCATGCAAAAAAAAGAAAATATTTTTAATACTTGTATTATTATTTTTTCACTTTTTTCAACATGTAGGTGGCATATCATGTTGTATATTAGTGTGCACAATTTTTTCCATGTATTTTTAAAGAAATTTTCCTTTTCCATTTCTTGTTTTAAGTTCCATCTAATTGATGTGAAGCTTTTTTTTTCTCTAAAAATACTATGATATTTTATTGTTAATTGTTGTCAATGATGCACATGTGACACTAATAGAATGGGTTATTTCCTAATATAAATGATATACTTCTTTTATAAATATGGCTTGATCGCCAAATGGAAGTTGTGACTTATGTGGTTTGAAAAAAGAAACATTGGCAGCTAGTAATTTCACATGGGAAACTATATATTTTATCATTGCAGTCAACACTTGTACATGTGACCCATGTTTATTGTAGAGCTTCTCGGACTACTTCAACTTGATGGCTAGAAACTGTACATCAGACCCTAGTTCCTTAGCTAACTTCAACATTGTGGTCAACACTCATCTATGGGACCCCAGTTCCATGACTTACTTTAGAATTGTAGTCAACACATCTGTGGGACCTTGGTTTATGGTTATTGTAGCATCCCTAGCCCCAAGTTGGACCATGCCACTCAAATTTTATGCCTCTGATACCAATTTAACTAACATTATTCCCTGCATATGATTACAATTATGTAGTCCTAAACAATATTTTATTCATGCATAATTAATAACAGTAAAAGCTCATAAAACCATAACAAGAACAACATCATTATTCACATAGTAATTATAACAAACACATAAAGACACTTATCTTTTTAATAAGCCACCAAATACTTGTAGACCTTAGACTTTCCTCCCAACCATAAACTATGCTACTCATAAACTCTCAACAAAAGGTCACCCCCGAGATGGGGATAAAACTCCACCGAGGAAAAGGAATCCTAAGCCAAGATAAGGTTTATCAGTAGCAGAAAAAATCAGATTATGGTGCTAACCCCAAAAATCATCCTACAACCTCTAATTCCCCACATGTCTGTCCCACCCTAGGAAGTGTGCCCCTTCTTTTCTCAACAGTTCTTCGACTTCCCCACTTCACTTTCGAGGCTTCTGCAATAGTCCATACATGAACTATTAGAGCTCTATAGTTGCAACTTGGCATACAGGGAAATAATTCCCAACAGTTCCCTCACATAGCGGAAATGCTCACAGACCTGACAACCCACCTCTTCAAAATGCACACAGGCCTGACAACCTACTTCTTCAGCTCCAATTACCCAGGTTTGTTGATTACTAACAACTCCAAAGCCTCCCAAGTATAGGTATGGTTGATGGATGGAAAAGTGTATGCATGAAAAGAGTGAATGGTGAGAATGATTGAGAATGATTGAGAATGATGGGAAAATGTACTACTCTTCCACTTTATATTTTCATGTTCCTGACTTGACACTTTTCATGTTGGGAACTACCTTGTCCCCACTTGGTGGTATGTTCCCCATCCTTAGGAACTTAAGATAAAATGACATATAATTAGACTTTAGAAAATATTAATATAATATATTCCCTTGGGATTAATCCGCCTTGGCTTAGCCCCTCTTCCTAGACTCTTAGCCCCTTTTCTATTCTAGTGGAGTTCTATCCCCCCATACTCTTCTGCCTGACTTGGTCTTCATCAGTGATGTATTTTTTTAATAATATGAGTGATTACATATTACACTAATATGATCATTGTTCATTTAGCATCTAATCTTTCCAGCCTAATAATTACACATGCACTCTAGCCTATAATGTCCCAGCTCACCATCCTATAAAACATATGTACCTTTACAATTGGGTTTCATCCTGGGGGTATTACATTCCCCTCCCCCTTATTTATGCATTGTCCTCAGTGCACTATATACAATGTAGATTCAAAAAATTTCAAAAAGATCCATGCCTTTGATATTAAAGCTTGTTATCCTTCTCATGCTCTTCTCTCCAAGCACCATATTCATGTCTTCATACTTCAATTGGAAGTATTTTTCTCTATTTCACATAGTTGCTTTGGGAAAGGATTCAACTCACTGTTCTTTCTGACACACTCTCATGATTCTAGTCACCATGCCACATGCATTCTTGAGTTGTCTCTTCCTTACTACACTCACCCTTCCAGGCTCAACCATCCCTTCATTATTACACGATCCTCCAACGATCTATCTTGCCAAGGATTTTGCATACAAGAAGTGCGCTAACTCATTACCAAACCCCACCAAGGGTATACACTCTATGGAAATCATAGGGCTCCAGTGTCCAAACAATAACCTGTTTTCTTGAAATTTGCAATCTCAATAACCATCATCTCATCTGTATCACACACATACTATCAACGTGAGACAATATCATAACAATTTCATTTAGAAATTTAAATTGTTGGTATAAGGAAATTCAAAGTTTTCCCAAGTATGAGATTCTATCTCATATTTTATTGGTTGTTGCAGCGAAAAGCATCAATATTTATTATGGATTTCAACAACGCCCTACTTGAGACCACTTTTCCTGCAATACTTGCATCTTATCTTCAACCAAATAGATTGCTAGTATTTTCCTGTACAATATACTTTTATTATAATATTTTCAAAAACTCACAAAGTGATTTCATAATTGTTTACAGTTAACAATTTAGTCACTTCAATCCATTCATCTTATTAACCAGAATGAACCTATCATTCTCTATATATGCATTATCAACAACCAATATTTCCCTTCTTTTAGCCATATTTATTTTCATTACTTTGTTTCCCTAACATATCTTTCATGTAGTCCATACTCATGTTACTACTTTAACCTACAACTCTTTTGTTGTAGTGTTTAACAACCCCTAAAATGTTCTCAACTTCATAA
>SNQJ01S0012451.1:157599-176562 GCA_010110895.2 Picea sitchensis
TTTTCTCTTTTACATGTTTTCTTGAACTTGCAATGGATTATGAAGAACATGTCAAACAATGGTTACTTAAAGTATAATAATTTTACCCCCTTGAAGGAGTTTGTATAGTGTGACTCAGAATGGAGCATCAGATAAAAAAAAATATAGGAATCCCATGAAGTAATCCAAAGGATGGAGATTTGGAGTGATATTGAAGATTAGTATATAAGTGACATATGTTATGGGTGGTATGATTTAGAGAAGGCTTGTGAGGAATGGTATATGGATAATTGTAACTTATGGGAATATAATTAATTCCACCTTCTCTTTGATGACTCTACTCCATCATATGAAGAGAGCATTGTTGAGGGAAATCAAGCACCCATTATGACTACTGGTGTTTATTTTGCACATTTTCTAGTGGTAGTATTGCTTCCATACCCACAACTGACCTTTTGCAGTTATGGGGATGACCTTTTGGATATGTAGGGTTCTATTTATTTGGATCCACATGACCATGGTGGGTATTTGAATAACCATACTAAACCATTCATCACACTCATGAGTCATCGAATAGGTGTCAGCATGAGCACTTGGACATGGGACCTAGGTTTATGGATGAGCTCCTTAGATTAATTCAATATTCCAACCAATAATGTTTTTGTTTTAAGTGAAATTTCACCAATTTGGATACAAATTGTTTTTGAAGAAATTTAGGTTAACATTTTTCATATTTTCATTAAAAATGAAAAACTTGTAGCCTATTTTATGATTATATTTATGCATTCACTTACATTTTTCACCTAAATATAAACATTTTCCATGAACATATAATTGGTTTTATTAATATTTCTTTTTCCAAATAAATGATTATGCATCCAAAATTTTAGGGAATATTCGTTGCATATGGACGATTAGTTAATAACAACTACTCTTAGGAAAACCATGAATTTTTAGTTGAAGTCATGCAAAAAAAAGAAAATATTTTTAATACTTGTATTATTATTTTTTCACTTTTTTCAACATGTAGGTGGCATATCATGTTGTATATTAGTGTGCACAATTTTTTCCATGTATTTTTAAAGAAATTTTCCTTTTCCATTTCTTGTTTTAAGTTCCATCTAATTGATGTGAAGCTTTTTTTTTCTCTAAAAATACTATGATATTTTATTGTTAATTGTTGTCAATGATGCACATGTGACACTAATAGAATGGGTTATTTCCTAATATAAATGATATACTTCTTTTATAAATATGGCTTGATCGCCAAATGGAAGTTGTGACTTATGTGGTTTGAAAAAAGAAACATTGGCAGCTAGTAATTTCACATGGGAAACTATATATTTTATCATTGCAGTCAACACTTGTACATGTGACCCATGTTTATTGTAGAGCTTCTCGGACTACTTCAACTTGATGGCTAGAAACTGTACATCAGACCCTAGTTCCTTAGCTAACTTCAACATTGTGGTCAACACTCATCTATGGGACCCCAGTTCCATGACTTACTTTAGAATTGTAGTCAACACATCTGTGGGACCTTGGTTTATGGTTATTGTAGCATCCCTAGCCCCAAGTTGGACCATGCCACTCAAATTTTATGCCTCTGATACCAATTTAACTAACATTATTCCCTGCATATGATTACAATTATGTAGTCCTAAACAATATTTTATTCATGCATAATTAATAACAGTAAAAGCTCATAAAACCATAACAAGAACAACATCATTATTCACATAGTAATTATAACAAACACATAAAGACACTTATCTTTTTAATAAGCCACCAAATACTTGTAGACCTTAGACTTTCCTCCCAACCATAAACTATGCTACTCATAAACTCTCAACAAAAGGTCACCCCCGAGATGGGGATAAAACTCCACCGAGGAAAAGGAATCCTAAGCCAAGATAAGGTTTATCAGTAGCAGAAAAAATCAGATTATGGTGCTAACCCCAAAAATCATCCTACAACCTCTAATTCCCCACATGTCTGTCCCACCCTAGGAAGTGTGCCCCTTCTTTTCTCAACAGTTCTTCGACTTCCCCACTTCACTTTCGAGGCTTCTGCAATAGTCCATACATGAACTATTAGAGCTCTATAGTTGCAACTTGGCATACAGGGAAATAATTCCCAACAGTTCCCTCACATAGCGGAAATGCTCACAGACCTGACAACCCACCTCTTCAAAATGCACACAGGCCTGACAACCTACTTCTTCAGCTCCAATTACCCAGGTTTGTTGATTACTAACAACTCCAAAGCCTCCCAAGTATAGGTATGGTTGATGGATGGAAAAGTGTATGCATGAAAAGAGTGAATGGTGAGAATGATTGAGAATGATTGAGAATGATGGGAAAATGTACTACTCTTCCACTTTATATTTTCATGTTCCTGACTTGACACTTTTCATGTTGGGAACTACCTTGTCCCCACTTGGTGGTATGTTCCCCATCCTTAGGAACTTAAGATAAAATGACATATAATTAGACTTTAGAAAATATTAATATAATATATTCCCTTGGGATTAATCCGCCTTGGCTTAGCCCCTCTTCCTAGACTCTTAGCCCCTTTTCTATTCTAGTGGAGTTCTATCCCCCCATACTCTTCTGCCTGACTTGGTCTTCATCAGTGATGTATTTTTTTAATAATATGAGTGATTACATATTACACTAATATGATCATTGTTCATTTAGCATCTAATCTTTCCAGCCTAATAATTACACATGCACTCTAGCCTATAATGTCCCAGCTCACCATCCTATAAAACATATGTACCTTTACAATTGGGTTTCATCCTGGGGGTATTACATTCCCCTCCCCCTTATTTATGCATTGTCCTCAGTGCACTATATACAATGTAGATTCAAAAAATTTCAAAAAGATCCATGCCTTTGATATTAAAGCTTGTTATCCTTCTCATGCTCTTCTCTCCAAGCACCATATTCATGTCTTCATACTTCAATTGGAAGTATTTTTCTCTATTTCACATAGTTGCTTTGGGAAAGGATTCAACTCACTGTTCTTTCTGACACACTCTCATGATTCTAGTCACCATGCCACATGCATTCTTGAGTTGTCTCTTCCTTACTACACTCACCCTTCCAGGCTCAACCATCCCTTCATTATTACACGATCCTCCAACGATCTATCTTGCCAAGGATTTTGCATACAAGAAGTGCGCTAACTCATTACCAAACCCCACCAAGGGTATACACTCTATGGAAATCATAGGGCTCCAGTGTCCAAACAATAACCTGTTTTCTTGAAATTTGCAATCTCAATAACCATCATCTCATCTGTATCACACACATACTATCAACGTGAGACAATATCATAACAATTTCATTTAGAAATTTAAATTGTTGGTATAAGGAAATTCAAAGTTTTCCCAAGTATGAGATTCTATCTCATATTTTATTGGTTGTTGCAGCGAAAAGCATCAATATTTATTATGGATTTCAACAACGCCCTACTTGAGACCACTTTTCCTGCAATACTTGCATCTTATCTTCAACCAAATAGATTGCTAGTATTTTCCTGTACAATATACTTTTATTATAATATTTTCAAAAACTCACAAAGTGATTTCATAATTGTTTACAGTTAACAATTTAGTCACTTCAATCCATTCATCTTATTAACCAGAATGAACCTATCATTCTCTATATATGCATTATCAACAACCAATATTTCCCTTCTTTTAGCCATATTTATTTTCATTACTTTGTTTCCCTAACATATCTTTCATGTAGTCCATACTCATGTTACTACTTTAACCTACAACTCTTTTGTTGTAGTGTTTAACAACCCCTAAAATGTTCTCAACTTCATAAGTTTGTAATAATTATAAAATTTCATTTGTTAGCACAATCATTTCTATAGTATATGCATGACTTCCACAAAAAGCTTTCCATAATTCTTTCAAGCATACACAACTCTATGCATGTGTGCAATTCCTCACTTGCACAATGTTATAACTTAATCATGCATACACAATGCACCCATGCCTTAATTTCAGAATACCCTTCATCTAAGTCTTGCATCCCACCATGGTGAATTGGAAGGTCTGGCCAATGCCTCAACACATCATCCATACACTTCCTATCGCCTGCCCAACCTCTTGGACGCCTTCCTTTTCGACTTGAACTTGGGATGATTTTAAGGATGTAAATATATCTTAGAATGTAGAAACCTTTGCGAATCTTACTAGTCCATAATGTGCAAAGTATAAAATGTTTGGCGATATTTTTGTAAAAATATTCAATTTTCTAAGGATTTTATATAGTTTCTATAAAATTTGGGTTATTTTTAAGGTAAAATAATTTTATTCTACAGAATTTGGGCAAATCACTTTTAGAAAAAAATGGAAATTTGTGAATCTTTTTTTTGGAAAAAAACATAGAAAATTAGCCCATGGGCGAAATATAGCCCCTAAAATTTTCCCTGATGAGTCTCTGCCCATCTATGTAACTGGCAAAGTAACACCCTGTTTGTAAAACTTTGTTTATGTTTCGCAGTATAATAAAATGAAGCTAGGCATTAGGCATCATTGGTGTCGCCTGCACTGTATTTGTCTCTTGTGTTTTGCATGTTTTTAGTTGTATGCCAAATTGACTAAGTGTTAAAGAATGTTAAAAAATGTAGTATACAACTGATTTGCATAGAGTAAGGGTATGCTCTAGGTGAAGAGGCATAGTCCAGGTGAAGTATCCTTGGTTGAGCCAAGCTACCAAGAGAGAACCGTTGTGGTGTCACAAGTCCACGAGATGCCAAGGTTGGACTTGGGCATGACTCTTCGGGGTGTGACAGATGGTATCAAAGTAGTTTTACAATGAAGAGTTTTGCAGAGACACAACACAAAGTATGACACGCTTCGCACAATCTAGAAGTGGGGTGACCCAGGGTGGTGTGACTCCTTGAACATAGGCACATGAACTTGTACAATGGAAGTAGGTTGTACATGACTCAAGGAAAGTCAACTCAAGTGTCCCATCGTGACCTGAAGGAGAAGAGTCTTGGTTTGGGAAGAAAACCATGATCTACAAGGACTTGCAATGAAGCACCTTCGAACCAAGTCGTGGATCAATGGGTTCCCCCACACAGTCTACGAAAGATGAGTACAACCCAGGTATGTTGTATTGTGATTTTGTTTGTCTTTGTCACTTAACAAAGAAAGAGTGGCAAGGCTCGATTAGTCACAAGCTATGAAGGGTTGGTGCATTGGGTTCCTTGGGTGGAAAGC
Organism: Picea sitchensis; assembly: GCA_010110895.2. NCBI lineage: Eukaryota > Viridiplantae > Streptophyta > Pinopsida > Pinales > Pinaceae > Picea > Picea sitchensis. Next base: position 162,827 of record SNQJ01S0012451.1, read on the forward strand.
TTGGAAGCCAAGACCATCATTTTTGTTTTGTGGATATTGTTATCAACAAAAGAATAGTGCAAGCTTTGGTTGACTTAGGTGCCTCACACAACTTTATGAAGACTAAGGTAGCGAAGGAGTTGGGACTTAGATCCTCCCCATGTGGAGTTGCGGTGAAGGAAGTAAACTATAAGGAAAAGGAAACAACTGGTGTTGCCTCCTTAGTTCACATTCAACTTGATAAGCTGGTAGATCAGGCTAACTTCACAGTGATTCATATGGATGACTTTGAGGTGATTCTTGGGTAGGAGTTCCTAAGGAGGACGCATTTGGTCCCCATGCCATGGATGGAAAAGATAGTTATACTTGGTGAAAAAAAGACTTGGGTTATGCGCACGACCACAAGGAAGTCTGGTGGAAAGGTGAAGCTTGTGTCTGTGCTGAGTATGCAGAGAGAAACAAGGCAAAATGGATCGTAGATTTATGCAGAAATTGTTGGAGAAGTTTAAGAGGATGGAGTGGGGACTCCTGTTCCACCTGAGTTCACTGACTTGTTGGGTGATTTTGTGAAAAAAATCTAGATGAGTTGTCAAAAGTGATCCCACCACAACGCACTATTGACCGCCATATAGAGCTATAGCATGGGTTGCGGCCACCAACAAGATCTCCTTGGCGATTGTCTGGACCTGATTTGGAAGAGTTGAAGAGACAATTGACACAATTGATTGATGTTGGATTCATTCATCTATCAAGGTCACCATATGGTGCCCTAGTTCTCTTTTAGAAGAAGAAGGACACTTCAAAGTTGAGGATGTGTTTGGAATATCGAGCATTGAACAAACAAAATGTGAAGAATCGATACCCGTTGCCTTTAGTCGTTGATTGTTTTGACAAGTTTTCCAAGGCCAATGTGTTTTCAAAACTTGACTTGCGACATGGGTATTATCAGGTGCGGATTGTAGATGGAGATTAGGCGAAGTCAACCATGGTTACAAGGTATGGGAGCTATGAGTTTCTAGTGATGCCCTTTGGGTTGTGCAACGCCCCTACAACCTTTTTCACATTGATGAATGACGTATTGTGGTGTATTTGAATGACATACTAGTGTACAAAGAAAGTATGGAGGAGCACAAGAAACATTTAGCATGGGTCTTTGAGTCACTGCGACATAACCAACTGTTCTTGAAGACGTCCAAGTGTGTTTTTGGGTAGACTGAGATACCGTTCTTGGGGAATTGGATTGGTCAAGGATGCATTCTCATGGAACCTGTGAAGGTCAAGGAAATCTAAGATTGGGAAGAGATGCAGACAGTTCATGATGTGAGATTCTTTCTTGAACTAGGCAACTACTATCGAAAGTTCGTAAAGGGATATTCCAAGATTGTTGCACCGATGACTGACTTGTTGAAAAAGGAGAGATCATGGAACTAGATAGAGAGGAGAAATTCTATGTTTGAAGAGCCAAAACACAAAACTATCACTTCTCTCGTGTTGAAAACGCCATACTTTGAGTAATCATTTGAAGTGCAGATAAATGCATCAAACTTTGTCATTAGAGGGGTTTTAACGTGGGAAGGAAACCCAATTTCCTTTGAGAGAAGAAATATCCAAGATCGTGAATGGAAATACCCCATTCATGAGAAGGAGATGACTGCAGTGGTACATTTTTTGTATAATTGGAGACACTAGTTGTTTGGAAAGCCATTTTTCATGAAGACAAACAACGTTGCAACAAGTTACTTCCTAATGCAGCTAAATTTGTCACCCAAACAGGAAAGGTGGAAAGATTTCCTCGTAGAATATGACATGAACATTGAGTATAGGTTGGGGAAGCTGAACGTTGTAGATAATTCCTTGAGAATTAAGGCACAACTCATTGTCCTAGAGGAGGAGGATGAGTTTCCTACATCAGGGGGCAGTTAGATTCATGTCTTGGAAGAGTTGTATGAACAAATCAAGGAAGGGTTAGAGTGTGATCACACAACTAAGAACATCATTAAGTAGGTGAAGGATGGAAAAACATGCAAGTTTTGGCTATGCAATGTACTATTGTACTTTAGGGAGTGAATCTATCTCCCTAATTCATCCAACCTTAGGAGGGAACTTGTGAAGGAATTTCACGATCCGCCCTCGGTTGATTACCCTGGACAACGAAGAATGATGACATTGTTGGAGTGAGGATACTTTTGGGAGTGGATGAAGAAAGATGTGAAGGAGTACATTCACACTTTCCTTATATATCATCAAGATAAGACAAACACTAGAATGAGAGCAAGATTTTTGCAACCTTTACCGATTCCAAAGAGACTATGGTTGAGTGCCTTGATGGACCTCATCACACAAATTCTAATGGTGCAAGGATACAATGAGAGTTTGATCATGGTGGATCAATTCTCTAAGCATGTTGTCTTCGTTGTGACGAAGATGCCTTGCAATGCAGAAGGAGTTGCAAAGCTTTTTTTCAAGCACATACTGAAGTATTGGGGTCTTCCTCTGAACATTGTGTCCGATAGAGATGAAATATTCACAAGTAAGTTTTGGAAAACATTGTTCATGCTTGTGGGGACAAAGTTGTTGAAGAGTTCATAATACCACCCATAGACAGATGGGAAGACTGAATGAATCAGAAGAATCATGTTAGACTACTTGCAGAACTATGTGCAAGCGGATCAAGTGAATTGGTTAGACTTGTTGGACATCACCCAATTAGCTACAACCTGCATAAGATTTCAATGATGGGCTATAGTCCATTCGAGTTGACAAACGAACAACAACCCACAACTCCTCATTTTGCGACATTAGGATATTATGGGACATATCCATCAGTTGTGGGTTTCATGAAGAGTTGGCATGATTGGTTGGAGATAGCTCTCATGCACTCGACTAACACAATAGAAAAAATGAAGCAGTGGGCAGATCACAACATGCGTGATGTATAATTCCAAGTAGGAGATTTGGTCTTACTCAAGTTGAGTATAGATCAGTTCCCAACACCTAAATGGATGGCTCCATCTCTTATGCAGAGGTATGAGGGATCGTTCAAAGTTTTTGAGAATATTGGCAACGTCGCCTATAGATTGGAATTTTCATTCCACATGCAACACATTCATCCTGTCTTCCATGTTAACCAATCGAAGTCATGACAAAGAGACCTAGATGACCCAAGTCAAGTTGAGCCATTGATCCAGATTATTTTCGACACGAAATGAGAGTGGAGATATAACACAGAAATGCATAGAGATATTGTGGATATCCAATAATATAATAGAAATGTATCAGAGATGCAACCATAAACACAAAGATACAATAATACATGATTTCTATTAATGAAAGAAATGTACAGAAACTGTAAAAATACAGAGTGAAAGACTCGCTAGAATGGTGGTAGCTTATCTCTAAGAAGAAATGTGATGGCTACTCACATTCACAAGAAGATGATTTTACAATGAGGCTCTAAGGGCCTTTTTTAACATAAGGAAAATCCAAAACCCTAACCCCGGAAGATGAAAAGCCAAAAGGTTTGTGGGCCCCGATGGAGGTAGTTGATACGTCAACTTCCCGGGGGTGTAACTTTTGCATACGATTTTTGTTTGGGGCGCTCGATACACCGTTAGAAAGATCTATCCGAGGAATACAACTTTTGATGTGAGCATCATCGAAGAAATGTTCATGTTGCTCCCCATTTTCCCAAAAAAACGTCGTTTAGGGCCTCAAAACAACCCCGAAAGTTTGGAACCCAAAAAACTGCCGAAAAAACTGCCAAGATGGAAAACTGTTTTTCGAGCCCATGGAATAGGTGGGTGGCCACCGATATCCACATAGATCAATCCTCCCTCCTTAGGAAGCAATGGTATCCATTGTGTTGAGTTCCCGAGGGAGAGAGGGAAGCATTTGCTGAATCTGAATCTTGGTGAGTTGCTTGCCTTGCTAGAGAGGTCGTGTTGCTCGGTTTGTGGAAGTCTGTCACGAACCTATTGTTGGCAGGGTTGAATCTGTTCAACCAGTCGAGCTACCTAAGATGACTGTGTGCAGAAGGAATTTTTGTGCTTTGCTGCAATCTTGTCGACCTATTGTTGTTGGATAGAAGGTGCTTGGACCGAGGCTGTAGTGGTTGCAGTATCCTCCTATTCACCTTTTGAACAGATTGTGAAGAAGTTGAATTTTGTAGTATGACATACTACCTAGTGACACTGTTTAGGTGGGACAGTAGTTGGGACTACCTCTGGTATCCTGTAGAGATGACCCCCCGAGGTCGAGACTCATAGATAGCATGGCACTTCCACATATATGGTTGGCCCAAGAGAACATCACAGACATCCAATGGGGAAACATCACATAATACATCATCCTTGAAGGGATGGATGCCATATGACAATCAACACTGTTGGCTGACACGAAGATCTTGTCCCTCTAAAGCCACCCGATGTTGTATGGATACGGGTGTGGTGTTGTCGACAATCCCAATTGTTTGACGACATTTGCTGAGATGAGGTTCTTCTGGCTTATGCTATCAACAATAAAATGCAACGAGGTCCCCTTCACCCTCATCTGTGAATGAAAAAGGCACTCCCCCTCTTCATGATCTGTTGGTTCTTCTGATTGAATTATTGCGATCACGACAATAGCAGTGGGGTCTGCGTCGATGATTGCTCTTTTACCAGTGTTTTTAGAATCAGATTCTGAATCATGGTTTGACTCCTTGTCTTTGATCTCGGCCACCAATGATTTTTTTGAGCGACATCCCTCAGTGTTGTGCCAGGGGCTTTTGTGGAAATCACACTATTTTCCAGTGTCCTTCTTTGTCTTCCCGTGACCCTTCTTTTCCTATGGCTTGGAATGGTTTTCGGGAGACTATTTATTAGGGTCGTCTTTATCATACTTTGGTTGTTGCGGATTTATAGATCCAAAATCCCGTTTATTTTGGTTCTTAAACTTCTGCTCGATTTTAATAGTATATCGATAGGAAGAACCAAGTGATGAGATGTCCAAAAAATCCATTTTAGTTTGGATGTATCTGTGTAGAGCCCCGTGGTATTTCAGAACCAGATGTCCCATAGAGTCTTTGATACCTAGATTGGTGCGCAAGGTATGGAAGGTATTGGTGAACTCCATAACTGTTTGGCCCCTCTCTTGCTGCAGTGTGGTCCATCTCATGTATTGGTCCTCATAGTTGCCAACAGGGTAATATTGTTCCTTTACCACATCCACAAAAAATCCCAAGTGGGCTCGACCCCATATATTCCAGACTCCTCTATGGAAATTTTCTCCCAGTAAGTTTCCCACCAATGTTTGACATGGGGGAGAGCCTTAAGGAGCATGAAGATGATCTTTTCTCTTTCGGAAAAATTGTGAATAGAGAAATAACCTTCTAATAGATTTAACCATTTGTCTAGGGCATTCGCATCTATCTGACCTTCAAATATAGGAATATCAAAATTGGCTTGTACCTTAAAAGGCTAGGTGCCTCCAAAGTGGTCGCTTTATGAAGATGTGCTCGATGCTATCGACAGGTATTGAAGGATGTGGAAAAAATTCTCCATCATTTTGTCCCTCTGTCGCGTCAGAGATTTCTCAAGCAACAAATTGATAGAATCACCTACTCTATCGTTTTTCTTTTCTTCTGCCATTAAGGGTTTATTGGGTGTGAGAGAGTGATTTTCCTCAAGAGATACAAGCTCGAGACCCAACTTGCTATACTCGGACCTCGTCGGGGACATGCACTAAAAAATGATCAAGAGCAGCCTTCTCTTTTACCACTGATCCAGATTATTTTCGGCACGAAATGAGAGAGGAGATATAACATAGAAATGCACAAAGATATCGCGGATATCTAATAATATAACAAAAATGTATCATAGATGCAACCATAAACACAAAGATACAGTAATACACGATTTCTATTAATGAAAGAAATGTATAGAGACTGTAAAAATACAGAGTGAAAGACTCGCTGGAATGGTGGCAGCTTATCTCTGAGAAGAGATGTGACGGCTACTCGCATTTGCAAGAAGATGATTTTACAATGAGGCTCTAAGGGCCTTTTTTAACATAAGGAAAATCCAAAACCCTAACCTCGGAAGATGAAAATCCAAAAGGTTTGCGGGCCCCGATGGAGGTAGTTGATAGGTCAACTTCCCGAGGGCGTAACTTTTTCAGACGATCTTCGTTTTGGGTGCTTGATACACCGTTAGAAATATCTATCCGAGGAATACATCTTTTGATGTGAGAAACATTGTAGGTATAATCATGTTGCTCCTTGTTTTCCCAAAAAACATCGTTTAGGGCCTCAAAACGACCCCGAAAATTTGGAACCCAAAAAACTGTTGAAAAAACTGCAAAGATGGAAAACTGTTTTTCGAGCCCATGGAATAGGTGGGTGGCCATCGATATCCACCTGGATCAACCATATAGACCACTAGACATGGTTGCAGATAATCTAGAGTTGGAGGTAGAGAATATTTTGGTGCATCACATCTCCGGACGAGGCATGGGTCAAGTGCATTCAAGTACTTTGTCCACTGGAAGGACAAACCGACAAAGAGAACAATTGGGAGAGATATGATTCCTTGTGGACATATGAGGACATGATTCAATAGTTTGACAAAGGTCGCTATGGATAGCAAGTGGTACGAAAGTTGTTGGGATGACAACAAGTATAGTGGGGGAGGCTGTAAGGACTTCTGGGACACCCACCGAGCGTGTGCGCTCCCTGGGCATATTCAGCGATGAAACAGATGAAGAGCACAAGGAGGGAAGCAAACGGTTGGGAAAGAACTTGTATTATGGGCGTGGGCAGGAGCACCTTGGGGCACAATGGTGACATGCAATCCCAAGGGAGCGCACACCTTTTTTCCTTGTGACGAATGACAAAGAATTGGGTTTCATTTGGGAAAGGGAAAGGCAACTTGGGAGCATGCCCAAGTAGTGGACTCGTCTTCCCTTGGCAGCATGGGCGGACCAGAGAGGTTGGACAACCCCATCGACACACCCATGAAGAGTCATGACGATCAGCTCAAGGAAGAGCACAAGGCAAGGGGTGCACACCCAAGGATGGGGCACATCAGTCTAAGAGATGCGACGATTGATAGGCAAATGGGTTCGTTTGGGCGCACTAGGTCCATAAAGGGGTGCAATTCGTGAAGGGGCACAACACACCCAAAAGACATGACGTTTCACACAAGTGACCCTTGGAGTCTCTAGAAGAGCAAGGGCACAACCAAAGGATGGAAAGGAAAAAGTGAAGGCAAGAGACACAGAGCTCTAAGGCTAGGTGCACAAGTGGGGCACATCTCAGGCTAAGGCAAGTAGGAACAACAAGGGGAAGTCTTGGTGTGATATAAATGTAGGTTTGGAAAGTTTTGATGTATGAGGTAGAGTCATGAGACTCTGGCCATCTATGTAATTAGGACAGTAACATCCTCTTTGTAAAAAATTGTTTATGTTTTGCAATATAATAAAACGAAGCGGGGTATTAGGCACCATTGGTGCCTCCTGCACTATATTTGTCTCTTGTGTTTCACATGTTTTCTTTTGTATGCCGAATTGACTAAGTGTTAAAGAATGTTAACAAATGTCTAAGTATACAACGAAGTTGCATAGAGTAAGGATGTGACTTGTTCGTAGCCTAGAACATAGTATGAGTATACTCTAGGTGAAGAGATGTAGTCTGAATGAAGTATCATTCGTTGAGCCAAACTTCCAAGAAAGAACTGTTATGGTGCCGCACGTCCACGAGATGCCAAGGTTAAATTTGAGCATAACTCCTGGGGGCATGACCGTTCCAATAATAATTACATTTTATAAAACCTATAAACCATTAAAAATGCAAATAAAATTTATACATAAATTGTATGCTTTATTTATTTGAATGGAGTTGCACTCCTTTAAATGTTTAATCCTAGATGAGTCACACATACTCTATATGCTTTACTACTGAACACTACATCTCAAAACCTTATCTAATCATGCAAATCTGAATATGAAACTGAAGTGAAATTGTCAAAATAGATAGTGTAGTTAGCTATGAAGATTGTGATGGTTGCTATGTATGAAGAATTATTGTGATTGCCATATAGATGTCATATGAGAGACTATGAACATCCTGAACCACTTCCGTTCACATAAATTTCATGCCAAATGAAAACTTTTATAACATGTGGGGGCTTTGTGGTGAGAAAAACTCCCATCACCATATGCTTTCGGCAAAGGAAGAATACAGAGCATGTTTTTCCTTTTATGCTTATTAATTAATTGGCAAGCTAATGTGCTTCTTACTGCATGTTAAGAATTGGGTTTGATCAATCACGCTTCACAGCTTTCCATTAAAATAGTAACAAGGATTTGCCTTTTGGTTAAGTATTCATGTGTATTGTTTTCCAGGTCCCTTGAAATGAAGTAAAGTGATAAAAAGGTGGCAGATGCGTGATGAACTATTTCACTAAATGGTTCCACTGGCTTTCTTTTTGTGGGCGGCGTATCTTTGATTTTTTTTTTCCAACTTTAGCGTTCGAGCTCCATTCTCTTTTGTTTTATGATATTCTTACAGCCTTAGCCAGCGGAAGCGATCCTTTGGAAGTTAGTCAGCCAGGGAATAAAGCAATTTCGTCTACCCATTTCTTGATGAAGATGAATCCAATCCAACTATAATGCCATATCTCCAACAAAATTAACGATACTGTACTGCCATTTGACATTCTGCAACAGTACTTGATCAGAGTGCAGTGCGGTGCAGGTAACTATGGATGTGGACTTTATTACATTTAATTAGACAAAGCTGCAACTAAGCACAAGGAATTATGTCTAGTTTCACTGTGACAAAGCTTGAAGAAATTGCGTAGATGAATCAGCTTTTTTTGTATTTCCTGTTTGCAAAACCAGATGGGACGAAAGAACTGGCCATGGAATAAGAAGCCGGAGGAAAGGGAAGAAGAGAAGGCTAGTGTTACCTCCACGACTGGTCAGACTCATGTGGTAGGACATTAATTTCTTATAAGACTCATATGATTTAGATTTAATTTTTTGAAATGATTTAGATGTTCTATATTATTGGTGTAGCAGGAAGTGCACTTTGAGGAAGAATTGGCAGCAACGAGCAAAGCAGATATGGTGAAGCAGCATGAAAAACTTTTGGAAGAGGCGGTTTCAGGTAACAATCTTCTACCCATTTAAAGGCAGGGTTAGCATACACCTCAGGATTGCATATATCTTCAGTTTCAATACTTGATCTGTGAGCTTAAGGAGCAGGCACGTTCCAGAAATTGTGTCAAAACTGGTGTACTCGAAATCAAATTGGTTTACTTTGTTGTGTAACTTCTTGGATTGAGATCCATTCTAGGTGGTGAATTGTGATGGTGTAGTCGAAATCAAATTGGTCGACTTTGTTGTGTAACTTCACTTTGTTGTGTAACTTCTTGGATTGATATTCATTATATGTTTTGATATTCATTATATGTTGTGTAACTTCACTTTGTTGTGTAACTTCTTGGATTGATATTCATTATAGGTGGTGAGTTATGGTTGATTAGTTGTGGGATGAATATTGGATTTTCGCATAAACACTTGAGTGTGTTTGTGAAAAATATAGTTGAAAAAGAAGTGTTTTAAGTTTTAAAATAGTTTATAGAATTTAATATTTCTTTTCTTCTCTCTTTCCTCACTCTTTCCAGTAGTTTGCTACTTGGTTGTCAGCATTATTTAGTAGAAATTGTTTCAAACTTGTTAATCATAATCTAAATAGTTCATTTGGTTGTAAAGTTTCTTTGATATCTTTTGAAAGTAGTAGTGAGATGAATATAAATGTTTGGTAGACTTTTCTCTTTCCTCTTAGGCAGTAGTTTGCTACTTGGTTGTCAGCATTATTTAGCAGAAATTGTTTCAAACTGGTTAATCATAATCTAAATAGTTTATTTGGTTGTAAAAGTTTTTTGATTTCCTTTGAAAGTTGTAGTGATTTTCTTATCACTATAATGGTTAATTGGATATGAAATGAATATAAATGTTTGGTCGACTTTTCTCTTTCCGATTACCCAGTAGTTTGTTACTTGGCTGTCAGCATTGTTTAGCAGAAATTGTTTCAAACTGGTTAATCATAATCTAAATAGTTCATTTGGGTGTGAAATTTATTTGATTTCCTCTGAAAGTAGTAGTGATTTTTTTTTATGTAGTAGTGATTTAGCCATAATGGCTCATTGAATGTGAGATCAATATAAATGTTTGGTTGACTTTTTAACAGTAAATATTACAATTAGATAACTCATATTATGTCTTCCAATAATTTCACCTCTTTCTCTTCCAACTGAACCGATTCGGCTTCCTCTCTCAGCTAAACAGATTCCTTACCTGCTACTACTTGCTTGGGTCGACCAAATCACTACTAACAATTTTGAAAAACATTGTTCCTAACTATAATGTAGAGAAGAGTATACAGGTAAGCCGAACCTATTTCTCTAAAACCCCTTGATTGCATCAAAGGAATAATTTAGGGTTTGTGGGTTTCAATCGATTATTTCCGCATAGCCTTCAATGACTTTTCACATAGCACTGATCAGAACCTTGATTGCCCTGTGAAATCTCGATTCAATCATCATAGCCTGAGACTGAGCAGCATAATTGGTATTCATATTGCCCCATTCTCGAATTTCTTTCGAATCTAGGTAAACCCTTAAAATCGCTGAAATTGTGAAATTTGTTGTTAAAATACCGATTTCACTCATCTAAATCGATTCAAAAACTCTTTCACATTTAAGACGTCTAATCTTTTTTGTTAGAGATTATATTTACATGGTAATTAATTTTTCTGAATTCATATTTACTCCATTTTCATTATAGTTATCAGTTTTGATTCATTATAATTAATAAATAGTTTTCTTAATTGTGCTCAAAGTTAAATATTATCAACAAAGTAAATATCGTACCAGGCTACCAGTTACATCAAAGTTCCAGACAAAAAGTCTGCTGATGCATAATATTGATCAAGTGAAAGTGCACCCTGCCATAGACACTGTTTACTTTCTGTAAAAGTAAAAGCTTGAAAAAACATGTAGGATAGGTTATCACAGGTTTTGCTGACAAATTTGAATATAATTAAATCATATAGAAAGTATTTTAGAAAAGAGTTGTCTAAATATTTTATTTTTCTATTTTTTCATTTTTATTGAGTGAAACAGATCTGTTATTGAGTGAAATAATTTTGGATGAAATTACTATTTTCTATTATTTAAATTGTATTTTGAATGTATAAATGAATTTAGTATCTTGAAAAACATTTAAGACATTAGAATTATACATACCAACCACTTAAATTTAAATCTGAAAAAAAATAGCATTTTAGACATTAGAATTATACATAAACAATTACTCAAATCTGAAAAAAATAACATTCGAGAAATTAAAATTATACATAAACAATCACCCAAAAATAAAATAGTTTTGAGTAAAATTTTCATGAAAAACTGTGCCAATTATCCTGTGGTGTACTTTATCAACCCTGGATTGTTTATCAACCCTGGATTGTTTGGATTCTACTCACTTTCATGCATCCAGTGGCGTTATATTGTAGATTACCCCACCCAATGAAAAAACAATCCTTGAGATTTGTTAATATATGATTTTCCTTTTGTTTTCGACGTAGGATGGGAAAATGCTCAAGCTGAAGCGGCAACTTCAAAGCGTGAGCTGGAGACCGCAATTGCAGAGAAGGTTGAACTGAAAAGTACCTTGAATGACTGCCAGATAGAACTTCAATTGGCCAGGGAAGAGATCGATAAGGTGAAATCCGAAAAGAGTCTCCTCTTCACCTCATACCAAGATCTCCTTCATTCCAAAAGGAGAACCCAAGATGAATTACGCACCATGGAGATGAAACTCGAGATCGCAGAAAAGGACAAGTCTCGTTTAAAGTATGAACTTCACTTGCTTAACAAGGAAATCGAAATCCGGAGCGAAGAGAGGGAACACTCATTGAAAGCTGCAGAGGTTTCCCACATGCAATACCTGGAGAACGTCAGAAAGATCGCTCAGCTCCAATCGGAATGCCAGAGGCTGAGAGGATTAGTGAGCAAGAAGGGTAGGAATATATCCCAGCCAAGCAGATCATCAGTAACCAAGCTTTGTCCAAGCTCACCTGATTCAAGCAAAATCTTGATGGACCATGACCTCCTCCAGCTCTCTGCGTCAAAATTACCAACCTTGAAATCTCCTCGCCATTCTCATTCTCATTCTCGCCATTCAGTAGATAATGCCAGCAGCGTGGCATCTACAGTACATCTTGATGAGAATAACGAAGATGAAATGAGCTGTGCTGAATCGTGGGCATCGGCTCTCTTGGCAGAGCTCGATGATTTCAAGAAGGCCGCAAAAAATGACCAGAGCTCTGATAATTTTGCCATCCTTGACGAGATAGTTCAACTCATCCATCCTGGAGCTTCCCGTTTGAATCTTGAAATGGGAAAACTTGTTCAAGCCAAAGAGGAAATCACCCATCGTCGATTTCAGGACAATGCCACTGCTCCCCTCCTCCAATTTCTTCAAGAGCTCTTCTCCCTCCTCAATTCCATCTTATCCCATGCCAGTTCCCCGCATGCAAATGGATTCTCTGATCAGGAAGAATGCGATAGCATGAGTAATCTGAGTGTTTATCATGTCGATCAGCTCAGAAGTATAAAGAGAGACAATTCTTCCATCAGCAGTACTCTCAAGGAAACCCAAGTAGTAGAGGACACAAAAGAGACTAAAACTCAATTACAATCTCGTCTCAGGGATTGTGAAATGGAAATAGATAAGTTGCATCAACAGATTGATGGGTTGAACAAGGAGCTTGAATCTGAGCAGAAAGAGCATCGAGATTTGGCAGCACGTCACCAGGAGCTTCAAACAGACCTACAAAAGTAAGCTTCCCTATCCAATATTTACCAAATTCATGGTATTTTACATGGATTTTTTTCTGATCCTCCTCGCATTCTTGGATTTTTTTTCAAAGATTAAGGGACAAGAAAGCCCTCATGGAGACCAATGAAGCACAGGACGAACACGAGAAGGTGAAAAAGGTAAGCCAATATACTTTTTTTCCTTTTCATCTAAAATGGTTTTTGAATAATCATCCGATATCTTTAATCTGGGAAACCTAACCTAGAGTGGGATACAATTTGGCGATTTTTTCAGGAATAGGATATCATTGAAATGTATCCAGTTAGATTTAACTGTTATGATGGTTTTTGAATTGTTTGTTACCAACAGGAGGTGGAGGTGGAGGTTGTAAAAGCGAATGAAAAATTAGTAAAGTGTCAACAGACTATTCAAATTCTGGGAACACAGTTGAAAGCATTGGCTTCTCCTGAAGAAGCTCTTTCAAATATGGATAATGAAAACAAGAAATGGCTTTGGCAAGATGAGGACGAAAGAGGCATCAATTTTATCAGTAAAGCGTCACCCGGACCTACTCCCATCACACAGACGAAATCTAAAGCTAAAGCTCCCACTAAACTCCTTAGCAGGCTCTTTGTTTGCAGAAAGTAAAAGAGGCATCCATGGATACATACTTTTCCTAGAGCTTTTTATCATGGTAGGTGTTTATAGCTTTTTATTTGATTGATTGATTGAAATAAGAGAACGATGAAAGTAGAAAAGAGGCAGGCCTTTGATTTGTTGTCTGCTTTATGTTTATAAAATCAATTAACATGGATTTATTTTGCTGAGTGGTCCATATGATATTTCTTAAAGACCTGTTCTTATCTTGGTCCATATGATATTTATCAAAGACT
>SNQJ01S0012452.1:4218-17260 GCA_010110895.2 Picea sitchensis
ATAGTTTAAATGTCTTGAAATACATCTTTTGTCACTAGATTGTGTACAATTAACATATAATATTTGTAATTGAATCAATCTAAAATTATTAGTCCATCCATAACAAGTTTAGAATACTAGATTAGTTTAAAATTTGACAAACTCAACCCTTTTCTATATAAATTCTTCTCCAAATCTATTAGAAATTGAGTTTTGGCCCAATTTCAATATGACCCAAATAATTGAAATTTGAAAAAAAATGAATGAATCAAGGCCAAACTTCATTTTGCCAGAAAAAATAAACTCACTGAAAAATTTGAGTTTTTCCACTTATTAACTCTATATATATATATATAACTAAATGACCATATGAGGCAACAAAGTTTAAGTTTTCATCACCATTTCCAAGAGAATAAAGCAAGAAATCACCATAACTATAGCTAGAAGCGTAATGGTAGGGACCCAAATTTGGATACTCCTAAAACGTTGATACCTAGTGTTTGATATGTAAATTCAACCTCTCTTTTGTTTGAAAGTATGTTATTTATCACACAAGGACTTGTGTGAATTTGGGAGAATGCTATGAAATCAATTCAAGGACTTGCACCTCAAGGATGATGTACATATTGATAATGCTTTTTATGAGGGCAATGGCTCATGAACCAAGGGATTGCAAAGACAAGAACGATGAGCATTCATAATCCACAAAACACATAAGCATATCAAAGAAAGGAAAAATATTATCGTCTCAATTTGAAGACTTGCAACTCAAAACTAAATTCTAAACTATCAAAATTTTAGATAAAAATAATACTTCATAAACTACCTATATTTCACAATTGTTATCTATGTAAATTTATTCACAACAAACACATCCTATATACACAATATTCCCTAACTTTACCTCCTAAAATATTACCCTAAAAGGTAAACCATATTTTATCATACTTTACATAGAAATTTGTAGCTATTTCTTTTGTTTATAGTTCACCTAAACTCATTCAATACCTCCCATACATCTATTATCCTCATGTAACATTGGAATTTGTTCTTGCCTTTAGAATATCAATGTCAGGTTATCCTGACTACCTGAAGTATGGAATGGGGTATAGTAGGAGGGGGACTTCAACTTCAACCCTATCCACTAGGATATGTTCACCCTGAGACCTTCAATATACGAATCAACTCTATGGAGAATTGTATTGTGTCCTAGTAGTGAGTGTGTCTCTCTTTACCATAGATTCTATGTTAGTGTTTGTCACCTCAAATCTATATTCCTCAGTACCTCATTTATGGAGGTGTTGATGAGTTTTTGGCAACCTCCAAGTGTCTTCTCTCAAGAATTGGGTAGGCATATGGATCTACTATTAGGTGAATATGATTTTTCCATACCTTACTTGGTCTGGCCCCTTCTACACGTATCTTCAATTCTACTATAATCTCTTTAGGCTCATGTTATTTTGTAGTTGTGAACCTCATAGTTTCATTCTAGAACCCATATTTAAATGCTCATATTTACACACCCCCAACATAGGGGTTTGGTGACCTCAATATTTGTTGCAACGCCTAGTTGTGTAGGTAAGGTTTGCAAAGGAGATTTCCCCTTTTAGGGGTGATATCAAAATACAATTCACAAAATTTCCAAGGGTTTTGGAAATTTGTCTTCATAAGAGATATGTATCATTCAATGTTAAATTTGTACCATTGATCTTTTAAGTATAAATCATAGACCCTAGTAAGTGGTCTATGTGCCAACATTTTGTAAGCTTGTTCAATAATCTCCTCACATACATATGTTAATCTTGCAATTTCCTGATCCTTTTTTGTAGTTTCTTGCATTTGTTTTAACAGGTCAATTTTTATCTTGGTATTTTCATTACCGAGGACTTCTAAATTTTCATTAAAATTTATTGAGGTCAAATCAAATTTATCTTCCAACTAAGTGATTACTTGGTTATGCTCAATGAAAAAAACAAAGTTCTCACCTTTTGATTCTTCTTATTGCTTCCATTGCTACTTCACCTTGAGCAATCAACAACTGTTTCATCAAAACTTTAACTGAATTTGTGGCCACAATGTGTGTTAGAATCCTCTTTTGCGGCCTATTCAAACCATATCTCCTTATCCTCTTCAGAATATGCTCAATAACATAGCTACTCTCTTCATGTATCACAAGTGTCTTTTCATCAACAAGGTTGTTGATTTCTTCTTTTCCTTTAACAATTGGAACCCCTAACAGGGTGGCAGGATCTTCTTGCTATGGGGAATATAGAATATCAAATGGCTCCTTAGCTTGGGCTAAGGTATTTTCCTTTGCATCACTATAAATATTTGATTCTAGTTCCTAATCTATTGAAGAGATATCATCCTACTCCTTCTTCACACTCTACTACTTCTTATGCAATAGTTGATATAGGCTCTGTAGCATCAATGGATTCTTCAGCTACTAATGTTGGCACATGTTCTAAATCATGTGATTAGTCTTCAATACATGGTTTTGATTCTACATTTTCTTCAGGATGGATAATGAACATGTCCCATGTGACATATGGTTGTATTCTTCATAATTCATCGAAAACAAATAGCTTAATCAACCCATGGTGTGCTACAACTGCTTATGTTCTCAATTGGACTTCTATATCCATCCTTTGGAGCAACTTCATTAAGTAATATGGAATTCCAATGACCCTCCAATGTTTCTAATGTTCCAAGATCTTAAAACGTTGTGCCAACCTAAAAACCTCGAATTACGATGGCATTTTGTGCAATTGTTGAGCAAACTCTATAGTAATTGGATAGATGTATCCAATGAGTATGTCAAATAATTCCATCCATATTGTTTGTTGGAATATATGCTACATGTTAGGATTACTTTGTATTAAGTCCATATCTATAGGCTCTCATATGTTCAATGTTCCTCTCGTGATTTTTTGTGAACTCCACAGTTGATTTTCACTTCTACAATAACCCACACTTTGTGAAATCTATTGCCTATTTCTTAACACTTTCCTTGTTAATGCATTTGGCCAACATTGTCGATATCCATAGTGATATTATAGGTCAATGATTCACACTCATTTATCATTTGTGGAAAATATGTTTTAGATTTGTTACTATGGTGGAGGGTTGTTGAATCTTATGCATCCATAACTTCTCATTATTAGTTACCATTATTCACACAATATTTATGGAGTGATCAACAATTAATTCAAGTAATAAATCATCAATACATATGATTAAGAATTTATCAGATTGATGAAGGCATTAAAGCAATTATTTATGTTTTTCACCCAAAAGTAATTGTCTTCATTTCTAATTGTAGTTGTTTCCTTCAAAATTGGTGGCACAGGTCGGCATGTTAGTTGATGAATTGATAGAGGGTTCATACCATCAGTATCAGTCACTCCATACCCATATTTATAAAACATTGAATCCCTGTCGCAATAAGGATTTCCTTAATAGAAGGCCCTTCCATACAATCTACCTTTTCAGTCAATTTCAGATCCCAAAACAAAACTGGTAATCTCATCAACATCTACGCTTGAAAATGACTTCAAGAACAAATTTGGTGTTATCAATTTAATCGCGATCCTTTAATTGATTTAAAAATTGCAATTGCCCGAGAATTTGTGAATTCCCTCAGTGGGTTGCTAATTTTACTAGTTTTAAAATTGAAATTGTATGAGCTGACTCCCTTGGCATTATTTGGTTCACTCCTTTAGACTATCACTTGGGCGTTGTTTGGCATTCTCATAATTGTTGTTCAACTGTGATTTGGAACTCTTGGATGACATTTCTCCTCAATGAAGCCTTGTAATGAACCAACCATGCCTCTTGACAAATTGGATTTGAGTGTGTGACATAATATTTGTGAAACCATAAAAATTTGTCCTTCCCTTCTAGCGTCCTATTGCAACAACAAGTTTCTTACTGGAAAACACTTTTAATGTCCAGCAATTGTCCACATTTTCTTCATCTTTTAACACGATGATACAACACCTAGGTACTAAATTTGATGGTATTGTTCAAAATTCAAGATCTTAAAGGCTGAAAAATACATCATCCGAGATGACAACAACAATTTGAAATCTTCTTTGATGTTTTTAACTTCTTCCTGCCAAAACCGAAGTGAAAGAAACCAATTTCATTCAAGGAGACCACATATAGATGGAGTTTATGAATATGATTGAACTTCCTATTGAAATTTGTGTGCGAGAGCCAAGAAATTTTGT
The DNA here is from genome assembly GCA_010110895.2 of Picea sitchensis. Classification (NCBI taxonomy): domain Eukaryota; kingdom Viridiplantae; phylum Streptophyta; class Pinopsida; order Pinales; family Pinaceae; genus Picea; species Picea sitchensis. The sequence goes on from SNQJ01S0012452.1 coordinate 8,430, forward strand.
GTGTAACTGAGCAATCTGTGGGATATTTTGTGTGTTGTTGAGAAACATACCCCAAGTTTCTACTGTTGTATTCACTGCATTCCGCACCATCACCATAATCCCAAGTCTGTTTAAAGTTCTCAGAGTGAACGCAATCAGAATTAGAGATACAGATGCTTGTTGTCCACCATAAACACCATTTCCTTTGTTGGGTAGTGGAAGCAAAACATAGAATATAAGACAGCATAAAATAATCAAGATGAAACACACATTAAACCAAGCACATCATTCATACACTTGACACAGTGATTTATGTGGAAACCCAAATTGGGAAAAAACCACGGGCAATGATTATCGGTCTTCTTCATATTCAAGGGAGAATTACAATAGCCTTCTTAGGCATACAATCATCCTCTCCTCACACACTCGCTGCTCTGCTATATTCATGTGTGAATGGCATAATTTTTTATTTTAAAAACCCCAACATTGATCTCTCTAGCGACTAACATGTTCATCGCTCTAGAGACTAACATGTTTGTTGCTTGTATTGCCATTTGGTCGCAAAAACCAACATTAGTCGCTTGTATTTCCATTTGGTCGCAAACTACGTCACTTGGTCGCTCTAGCGACTAACTGATCCTCCTTCGTTTGACCTTTTTAACTTCAGGTTTGGTCGCTCTAGCGACTAATATTCGTCGTTCTACTGATCGAGAGTGGTTTATTGACTAAGTTTGTCAGGGTTGTCCTGGTCACTCTTGTGACTAATATTAGTCATTCGATCAAATAAAATTCGTCGCTAGCCGAACTTTTCCCTATTATGAATAGGCTTCTTTTCCTGGTCGTTAGACTGGCGAAGATCCATGTGTGGCCGCTAGACCAATGAATGGATTCCGACGAAAAAAAAAAATCATCTTGGTCACAAAAACAACCCTATGTCGATGAAACTTCATCTCTACTTCGTCGCAAAAACGTTCAAATTTAATAGTGGGTTACTCTCCTCCTCCCACAGGAGCTTGGCAATCGATTTTCTCTACTCCAACCAAGGAGGTCTGCATGAGCACTTCCTCAATCACTCATCAACCTCGTTTATAAGCTTGTAGAGAAACCCTGCCCATGGATTCTTACATCCAAAACGAGATTCTCCTCATCTTTTCTCTCAACTCTAGAGTTGAAAACATACTCTCTTCTCTTATGTATATTTTTCTCTCTACTCTGCTTTCTTGCAGATCTCCCTTTGTCCCCCCCCCCAAATTACCAGCTTTCTTTCCTTCCTCGGAAAGTTTACATGGGTATAAATCCATAATTTGTGGTTAGGCCTGGAAGCCTTACATATGGGTACCATGTCCCATCTCCTCATTAACTCTTGAGGATGGCCTTAAAACTACCATCCTGACCGACAATTCATTTCTAGGTCAAAGGACTATTGAGAAATTACACCTAGTAGGTATTGGTTTGGTGAGGGTCATCTCAACCATTCTTGGTTTCCCTCACCATATCTCTCATAGAATCCATGTTCTATATTGGAAAACTCCACCTCCTTTCAGCAGTTTTGCAACACATATCCAATTCTATATGTCGATGTGCTCTATATGTACAAAAGTAAACAAAAATGGATATGCATGTTTCATGGCATCCTCCATTTCCCATGTAGCCTCATCAAGGCCAAATTGTTTCCACTGCACCTTGACCTGTGCAATGGTTATGTTCCTGAGTGTGGTTTCCTTAATTTCTATTATGCATTGAGGTTCTGGCAAGAATTATCCCTCGGGTTCCACCTAAATCACAGACCAGTCAATAATATGATTAGAATCATGTACATACTTATTTAATAAAGAAACATAGAAAACATTATATGCCTTCACTATGGGAGGAAGTGGTAGTCAATAGGATATTGGTCCCACTCTATCAAAAATTTCAAAGGGTCCACAATACCATGGTTCCATTCTGGAACAAGCTCCCATCCTCAAATATTTTTTCCTCAGTCGAACTCGAAGATACACATGATCCCCTGATTTGATTCTCTAGGAGTCATTTTCATGTCTACATAGCTCTTTTGTCTATCCTAGGATATCTTGAGACTTTGTATAATCTAAATTACTTCATATTCCGTTTCCTTTATCATATATGGACCGATTGTAACTTTTCTACTGGATTGCTCCAGCTGATTGGAATGTTGCATTGTCTTCCATAGAGGACTTCAAAAGGGCTCATTTTTAATGACTCTTGATAGCCATTGTTGTAGGCAAATTATACCAGTGGTAGGTAGTCCTCCCACTTCTTAGGTTGATGCATTACATGCATTCTCAGCATGTCTTCAAACACTTGGTTTACCCTCTCTATATTCCCATCATTTTAAGGGTGATAAGTTGTACTAAAGAGCAATTTTGTTTCAAAACCAGCAAACAGAGATTTCCAAAAGTTTAAAGTAAATTTAGTATCTCTGTTGGATATAATTTCCTTAGGCATGTCATGCAGCCTAAATATCTCTTTCATGAAAATGTTGGCAATATATATTTTCTTTCAAGTTGACTTGATGGGTATGAAGTGAGCAGTCTTGCTCAGTTTGTCCACAAATACCATGATGGCGTCATTTTGTTTGGTTGGTCTTGGTAATCCTGTGATGACATATATGGAGATGGTTTCCCATTTCCATTCAGGAATTTGTAGGGGATGCAACATCCCTAGTGGGTGTCGTTTCTCTACCTTAACTTGTTGACATTCTAAACACTTAGCTAAGTAACCAGCTATGTACTTTTGCATTCCATACCAATTAAATAGATTCCTAGTGGTCATGATAATTTTATGATAACCAAGATGACCAGTATATGGTATTTTGTGTAGTTCATCCATTATGAACCTATTCAATTCGTCACAATTTGGAATATACAATCTACCCTTGTAAGTCAATAGGCCATCATTAAGCATATGATATCCTTCGTACTTCATCCATGTGGGCTCTTTCTTTAGGTATGATGTCATGGTATTGAAAAATGCATATGTTCTTATGCACTTTTGACTCTCTCTTTGATGTCTAATTCACTGGCGCTTATAGCTGCCAAGTGAACCACTTTGATACTTCAACTAAGTGCATCAGCCACCCTATTATGATTTCCTTTGATATGTTTGATTTCAAAATCAAACTCACTAAGGAGAGTCATCCACCTAGCTTGTCTCACATTGATTTTTGGTTGGTCAAACAAATATCTTAACCCACTATGGTCTGTCATAAGTACAAATCTTACACCTAAGAGGTAACTCCTCCACATTTTTAAAGCATGCACTATGGCATCCAATTCCATATCATGGGTCACATAATTGACTTCATTCTCATTCAATTTTTTGGATTCATAGAAAATCACATGTCCTTCTTGCATAAGGACTCTTCTGATCCCTTCCTTGCAAGAATTTGTACACACAAGGAAGTCCTTGTTTGGGTCTGCAATTTTTAGTGCAGGTGCATCGGTTAGAAGGTATTTCAGCTCTTGAAATATTCCTTCACATTTCGATGTCCAGATGAATTTAACCACCTTTTTATGAAGGGAGCTAATTGGGAAACCAATCTTGGAGAATCCACTTATGAATCTCCTATAGTATTATGCTAGGCCCATAAAGGATTTGATATCATATACATCCTTTGGGGTTGGGCAATCCATGATGTCCTTAATCTTGTCGGGATCAACTGCCACTCCTTCCTCACAAATAACATGGCCTAAGTAATGGACTTGTTTCTGGAAAAAGTCACACTTACTAAGCTTAGCATAGAGTTGATGTCCTCTTAGTACTTAAAGTACTTGCTTGAGATGTTCCTCATGTTATTCTCTATTCTTGGAATAGATTAGGATATCATCAATGAAAACCAACACAAACCTATCCAATTTATGAATATGTTATTCTTTAAGCACATAAAAGTGGTTGGTGCATTGGTGAGCCCAAATGGAACTACCACAAATTCATAGTGACCATATCTTGTCCTAAAGGTTGTCTTGTGGATGTCTTCATCTTTAATTCGGACATGATGGTATCCATACCTCAAGTCAATCCTGGAGAATATTGTAGCACCCCTTAATCGGTCAAAAATTCACCAATCATTGGTAAGGGATACTTATTCTTGATGGTCATCTTATTTATTTGTCTATAATCTATGCATAGTATGAATGTGCCATCTTTATTTTTCACAAACATGGATGGTGCTCCCCATGGAGACACACTAGGTCGAATGTAGCATGTGTCCCACATCTCCTTTAGTTGTAGTTTGAGCTCAATTAGCTCTGGTTTACTCATTCTATAGGGTGTTCTAGACATTGTCACCATTCTGGGTACAAGTTCTATTGAAAAGTCAATATCCATTCTTGGAGGTAGACCTGGCACCTCTTCTAGGAATACATCTTTATATTCTCTTAATATGGGATGGTCCTCTAGGTTGGGTTTTTCATTCTCAACAGAGTTCATTACTTGTATTGCATACAAGGGACATCCCTTTCGGCAATACTTCTTCACTTGGAGGAATGATATTTGTCTCACTGAGGCAGGATTTTGAATCCATTGTAGGGTTACCCTTCTTCCTTCTTCATTTTCACACTCCAAGGTTTCACGGTAATAGTCCAACTTGGTTTTGTGGGCAGCCAACTAGTCCATGCCAATCAACAGGTCATAAGATCCTAAAGGAAGTATGTTTAGGTTTTCTTTGTGGGAAACACCCTTATAACGAATTGGCATGTTGGTATGACGTATGTTACATTTATTTTGGTTCCAGTGGCTAGTTGTACCAGTCATGATTTAACATGTTTAACTTGTTGCAATATACATTTCTCAACAGTTTGAGGGGTAGCATAACACAAATTAGAACCAAGGTCAATTAAAATGGAAACAAGATGGTTGGAAATCGTACCTTCCATATCCACCACTGAATCTTGGTGGTCAACTTGTATGTTATTCAAGGCTACATAAATTTGTGGCATGCTCCTAGCCACATCATTAACTATGGTTTCCTCTTGGACGTTCTAGACCCATTATTGATTTGTTGCCTATGCAGACAGTCCCTCAATAGATGTTCTTCTCCACAATCCCAACATTTCAAGGGTTATCTCTTTGTGTTATCATTCTTACTTGGAACTTCTCTTAATGGTTTATTTCCACTCTGGGATGGAAAATTTTGTTGATACACACTTCTGGTAGGAAGGCTCATCCTAGAGCTCTTCCCATGGTTCTTAAATCTCAATTATTTAAACCCCTTCTTATTCAATCCCAAATTGTTTGTCTCCTTCCAGTCTTCATTGGGTTCTGTTTTATTCTTGAATTGCTCATAGAAATACTTTTCCTTTCGGATAGTATCTTCTAAATTGTTTGTCTCATCAAACTCAATTTTGTCCCGATAGGACTGAGGTAACCCACTAATAAATCATTGCATATTTAATTTTTCATCGTTTATGTAGGTCACATACCTCATCAACTCAAGAAATGTGTTGATATATTCATCTATGGTGAGTGGTACCATCTTGAGTTCATAGAACTCCTTGGTCTTCCCATCAAAGTACTTTTCTGATAGGTACTTCTTGTTGAAGTATTTCTCAATTTTTTTCCATGACAAGTCCTTATCATGGATTCCTTTCACATTCCTAAGGTCCTACCACCAAATGAAAGCTTTCCCATTCAGGTTGAAAATGGTTATCTGAGCCTTTAAGTTTTCAGAGTAGTCATGGACTCTGAAGTACTTCTTTAAGCCGAGTATCCAAACTTTTGTTTCTTCCCCCTTCTTAATCTCTCCATAGAATTTGGGTGGTTTGGATTTCTTGAACTCTTTAGGGTCATGAATTGTTTCCTCTTCTTTATTCTCTCCTGTGAATGGGCACTAGTTTTACCACTAGAAGATCCCTTGGATTTGGAAGTGTCTTCAGAGCAATATTCCAGTGAATTTCTCTTGGCTCCACGTTGGGCCTTCCTTGAGGGGCTCCTCCTGGTGTGGCCACTTTCTGGACCAGGATTTTGTATCTCAAGTCAACTTGGATTTTTCTTAGTATGATGCATCTCCACATGACTGGCAGTTGGACCATGTTCCAGTTGCCTTTGTATATCGTATAGTACTTGCAGTAGGACTGCATTAATTCCAGTCTACTTTTCCTACTCATTTATCATCCTTTCATCTTCAGCCTTCAAACTTTGTAATTCTTCCATGAGTCTTCTTAGAGTTTCAGTCAAATATGGAGGGGTTTACACTGCCCTCCTTTCATCGAATTATTCTTCTCTATTGTGGGAGCTCTCCCCTAACTCATCGTGTGTCACCATCCTTTACGTTGTATTCTTCCTGCTATTCATTGACTACTTGAGTGTCGATAAAACATTTTATGTTAGTTACTAATATACCAATTCGTGAACAACACATATCATTGCAAAGTGAAGTCAGTTTCTTTATTTGGAAACATTAGCAACATATAATGCAGACTTCAAACACATCTATCAACATTTGAAGGTTTCGTTCCTCTATTCAGTAGAGGTTCAGACAAGTTTCTTATAAAATAGGGGTAATATAGGGTGTTACCCCATATATTTCTCTAATAATATTTTTATGTGACTCATGCATGAGCCCGAGCAGACCAAGTGTTGTTTCCATGCTCTGATACCAATTTGTAACACACCTGACCCCTAAGTGCCCTTTCTATGGATGGGGCATCAAATTTTTTCTCTTCCAATCATCTCAAATCATATCTTTGAGGTCTACATCCTCTTCTACTCAAATCTGATCATGGTTTAAAAGATAGGCCTCTCGAAGTTAATCAGGCATTATTAGCTGGGGTCTTTGGCATTCGGTGCTGAACACCCCTTTTCTTACTCCTCGAAGTCCCAAAATATCACCATGTGTCCTTGGCTATTCGTCGATCGGTGTTCAAAATTTTACATTGAACGTTCCTTTTTCAAAGTTCGGCAGTCGACGATCGTCGTTGAACGTCTGGTGTTCATGTTGGTTTTGGAGCCTGATTATCTTCTTGATTCAGAGGTTTTTTTTTTTAGTCATGTTTATACCCCATGAAGACTTTACACCCTGGAATAATGTACACTCCTCCATGCAGGGGAGTGCAGGGGGGTTACCCCCCCTACGGGGTCCAGGGGGGCTATCCCCCTGGCTGGAGGGTCCAGAGGAAATTGGGGCCCCGATGAGGGTTCGAGGGATATCACTCCTCAATGGAGGTTTAGAGGTGAATTCCCCAAAGGAAAATTTTCCTTGTAAACGTATATTGTAATTTCATAGTAAATCTGGACCATTCATTATAAGGTCACGGATCTAACAGTAGAAGTTATGTTAGGGTTTTTTTCCCTAGAATGAAACCATATTTTATGAGGGAAATGTATTGCGGTTATGTATCATTGTGAATATTTTATTATGAGAGAGGATACTGTGAGACAAAGAAGAGGAAGTTACAACGGGTTTGTTGTATGTTGTGTCCCTTCATTTGTTGGATAATAATAAAGGAAGTACCTGGAAATTTATCTGGTGGACGTAGCCCACATTGGGTGAACCACTTATATTTGTGTCTCTATTGTATTGTGTATCTTTTGTGTTTTATTTCCGCATTTGTTTTATTTTATTTCTCCATGATCCTGTTTTTCTAACAATTGGTATCATAGGGAAAGGTAACTCGTAGGAAAAGAGGGTTCCTAGTTCGAGTGGGAGAAATGGAGGAAGATGGAAAGTTTAGGGTCAATAAATTTAACAGTCAAAACTACCAGTTATGGAAGATGCAGATGGAAGATTATTTATATCAGAAGGATCCATTCCTACCATTGGGTGGAATAGAATAGAATTTGACGGCCATGAAGGACGAAGAATAGGAGGTTATTGACATAAAGGCACTAGAAATGATACGGATGAGCCTGGCAGCGTCGATGGCTTTAAATATTTTGAAAGAAAATACAACAAAGGAGTTGATGGATGCATTGGCTAAACTGTATGAAAAACCCTAGGCATCCAATAAGGTATTTATAATGAAGATATTATTTAATATGAATATGTCCAGAGGTGGGTCTATTGCAGATCATTTAAATGAATTTAATACAGTTACTAATCAACTAAGTTATGTAAAAGTGGACATTGATGATGAGTTCAGGGCTATTCTAATCTTGTGCTCATTTCTAGAAAGTCGGAACAGCTTGGTCATGGTTGTAAGTAACTTTGTCTCTAGTTCAAGCACTTTAGAATTTGATGATGTTGTTGGTGTTATCCTTAGTGAGGAAATGTGATGGAAAAGCACAGGTGAGACATCAGGTAATGCATTAAACATAGAGAACATGGGAAGAAAAAAGGATAGAGGAAAGGGATCAGGGAACCGTGGGAATTCTAGGAAGGGAAGATCCAAATCAAGACTTGGAAAGATATAGTGTTGGAATTGTGGAAAGAAAGGACATCTGAAGAAATATTGTAGAGCTCCAAAGAAACAAAGAGATGGACAACATGAGAAAAATCAGGAAGAAAATGTAACAGGTGATGTGTTACAAGATGTTTTGATTATTTCTATAAATAACATTTTTTAGTCTTGGGTAGTAGATTCAGGGGCTTCATTTCATGCCACACCCCATAGGAAACATTTTCTAGATTGTTTTCAAGGTGATTTTGGACAGGTTCATTTGGGTGATGATGCACCATGAAAAATTGTTGGAATGGGAAAGGTAAAAATAAATCAAAGGAATGGAAACCAATGGTTGTTGAAAGAGGTAAGACATGTTCCAAATATAAGGAAAAATACAATTTCAACAGGGAAGTTGGAAAGTGAAGATTGTATATCCATATTTACAGATAAGGTGTGGAAGGTCACCAAAGGATCACTGGTGATAACAAAAGGAGAGAAGGTAGGTACATTGTA